>JAHWFP010007739.1:60660-72196 GCA_023313725.1 Lithobius niger | reverse complement strand
GAACATTGCTACTAGCGCGGTAGCAATCTTTCAAGCTTTCATTTAACGTCCAAAGTATTATTCGGCGCGATTAACTTGGCTAATAGGATTAACCTTGGCGGCCTTTCCCTGGTTGAATGATATCGCTACCTTCAAAGGCCGATCGTTTTTGGAAACTTGTCGGCTTTGGCTTTGGTTTCAACCTAAATGTCTTAAAAAAAAGTATTTTATTTTTGCAACAACAAAGAATCTATACCAATCTACGTACCTAATCAACCATTTACTAACGTAATATGATTTTTCAAATGAGTTGGTTACGACAGTTGCGCAAAAAAAAAAAGTTGAGAAACGAAAACACAACCTTTTCATTCATAATCATAATAACGAATATGTCTGCATTGCGGGGGAAAAAAAAGACAATTTCCGTTTGGAATTTCCTTTGATGCTTTCCAATTTTCTTGGAACGCTGGGGAAATTTCCTGTGTTTTACTAGCAGTGAGGACGAGAAGTCCCTTTCTAATCAGCATACATTTAAACTGGCTGACGTATTAAGCTCAATTAAAGTTTTGTTCTGCAGGTTCAATTACACATTAATTAATTGCGGTAATTATGAACAAGGCACAGAAACAGACTGAATTACTGCCTTATATGAAAGATAATAAACGATATAACATCTCATAATAAGCCTTGATCAAATTTCATTCCCTTTCGATCGATACGGCAAACTTGCGGCAAAAAAAAAAAAAACAACAAATTAAAAATGACGTAAAAACGTGTAACGTCAGCACGTGAACAATTTTTTTTCTAAATTAAAACCCTGTTGCCCAATGCGTAATAATAAGCCATCGACAGACGTGCTTGTCTGCAAATGTCACAGGAATTGTAATATGTACGAAATGCTAATCACAGGCCTCGGATCAGTAACACCAGTCAAAAAAAGTTGAAATAGTGACTTTTCATTTCAAATAAGTGACCAAAAGTGACCAAAGAGGGAACAAAATAGTTACCAAAAGTGACTAAATTTGTAATTAAAAACATCAATTACGCCACACATAAAAAAAAAAGTCGTTGACTGCGTTATTCATCATGGTTTAATTTAAACCACACATTCTTTCAACTTTTACATTCTAAAGTTAACATACTTCAAGCTTCACTTTTTCAGTTTTTTGTTACTATCATTCATTGTGAAGAATGGCACCCGACTGCTGGAATGGAGCTCCAGTCTGAGGCCCATCGGCTCCGGATGTCACACCAGAAACTCGCGCGGCGGCTCACCAGGGTTAGTTTCCAAAAAAGTGACCAAAAGTGCATATTTTGGCAAAAAAAAGTGACTTTTAATGACCTCCTCTAAAAAAAGTGAATTTTAGTTGAAATAGTGCTCTAATCCTAGCCCTGTAATCAACACTCCAAATTATTTTGTGGGTCAGGGTAAAATGCGAACTGTGAACATGCCCTCTGACTGGCAATACACCAGAAAGTCATAAAATCAACACCAATTTTAGTGTTGTTTGGTATTGATTTTCTGGCTTTGTGGTGGTGTATTGCCAGTTAGAGGGGACGTTTGCAGTTCACATTTTACCCTGATCCACAAAATAATTTGAAGTTTTTATTAGTATTTCGTACGATTTGATTTTCTGACTTTGTGGTGTATTGCCAGGCCGAGGTCATCTGTGTAGTTCACTGCTAACTGCCCTGTGAGTTTTTAAAAAAGTGGCAAAATGGAGACGAAACGAAGACCCCGTCTTTCCCTTGCAAGCAAACTGAAAGACCAGTTTTTTTGCAAGGAAAAGACTGGGTTTTCGTTTTGCCTCCTATTTTGCCACTTTCTACTGGAAATGTGTGAGGATTTTAGGTGTTTTTCATTTAATTCTGTTTGTTGTGAGTATGTTGACATCTGTTGAAGGGTTGACTTGGTTTTTACTATGAACTTTTAGCTAATTTTGAAAACTGATGACGGAGTTATTCCATTTCCGAAACGTCGTTGTTTATATTTTGTGCATTTTCTTGGCTGATTTTAATGATAAATTTTGCACTACAAATAATGCATACATGAAAATTTAATAAGAATGGTTTTCATGACAAGATCGCTCAGTCGGAACACGGATGGTGTGTTGATACACTATGAGGCTCTAATGTGATTCGAGCAGGGGCGGATTTAGGAATTTATGGTGGTGGTGGTGGTGGGTGGTGGGGCAGAGAAACTATCACCCCCTTTTTTGTGTGCCTTTTGTAGTTTTCCCAACGACTGGAATACATTTACTCCGATAGTGACTTTTTATTTGCCCTACCCCCTGAAGTTTTGATCCTGAGGCTTCTGCGTGCTATTTATTAAATGTAAGATGTGGATAAGAAGGGGCAAATTACGATTTTTGGGTTCGTACAAGCTTTTAGGCCCTCAAAATTGCGTGAGGTCGACGGAAAGTCCTAGGTTCGGCCGAGGCAGTTTTTTTCTATAATTAGTGCATCTTGTATCCTCACAAGGCCAGTCTCTAATGCAGTCTGTTTGCTTCGATAATGCTTTTATCTTGTGATTTATTATTTATTTACGTGAGGTCATTTTAAGACCTTACCCTTATGTATGGAGCATGTAATAAATAATTCTTGGGGCCCTACAGAAAACCCATGGTCGTGTCAGTACGGCTCAGTGGTAGGACCTCGGCATTTGGTTTCAAAGGTCGTGGGTTCAGTTCCCCGCTCGGGCAGTCTGACATTTAAGTCCAAAAGGCAACGTAACTACAGGTTTGCATCCGTATTTATTTAATCTAAGGGGCCCCCCCCCCCAGATCACCACTGGGTTCGAGTCCAATTTTTTTTTATCTTCAGTATTAGAGAGATCCATACAAGCATTTTTCGTCGAAAACTAGAATAATGAATCAACGCTCGTCACTCCTTGTTGCCACGTAACTTTATCCACTCATGACAGAATATGTTCTGCAGTAGGGTTAACAATGTGTTTCGCGTGAAATCAATCCATTGAAATCAATCCTGGAGTTGAGGTTAACGTTAAATCTGAATCCCTCTCCATTATTACCGAGCTCATTTTCCGAAAACTGCATCATCCGATTCCAAAATTCAGTTTCTCGTGAACTTTGCATTCTCAAGTTTTCGGCTCAAAAGTAAGAAGTGGGTGGGCATGGGTGGTAGGGGGGGGGGATTGGCAATGGAGAGACTGAGATAAAGAAAAGAGAACAAAAAAAAAAGAGATCTTGAGACAAGATTCCCTGTTGCGCAAAACTCCCGCACAATGGCGCCACACGACATTTTCTCGTTTCTTCTTGAAAGCAATTTATTCAAAAGCTTCGAATTTCGAAATGGCCAATCGTTGAGGGCTCGTTACAGGTCGCTTATTCTGCAAGTCTCCAGCATTCGTTTCACGTTCACTTAGAATACTGCTTGATGAAACCATTTTTTTTTTCCGTTTCATGCATTTTTTTTTTTCTTTTTGGGTAATTATGAAGATTGCATGCTTAGGTTTCCTGGTAATGAACCCTCTTGTACCATGAAAACCATTGAGTTGCAATTTGTCCAATGTTGAAAAAAAAACTACCCCTAATGAAGTACAAGGGCAGTCCATCCCCAGATTATGGTGTCATGGCCTTCGGGCTGGCTACACGTCAAACACCAAAAGTCTCCACAGGTCTCAAAATCACGATGCACAGTTCAAAACCCGTTTACGAATTTTCGGTTTAAAAATGTGAAAGAATAAAAAATTCCATTACATTTTAATAAAAGTGGCCTAGCAGGCGAGGTATTAGCCTCGCACTGGGTGGGCTCAAAACAATAAAGCCACTCCAACCCCCATGATTCCTAGAACGATTTGATGAACTGTAGCTACAGCGATGAGATGTTGGGCGAGTTTTTTAGGTTTAAAAAAAAAAAACACTCACGTCATGGGGGCCCCCAGAAGCTGAGGTGTTTTTAGATATTTTGTCTACTGAAGGTGCCATTTTTGAGGTCCAAAATTGACTTTTTCTTCCAATTGGTCAGTTTGTTTTTGACCCCCCAGCCTCTTTACGGAATCTGAAATGTTTATGACCCTCCCTCGAGAGGGTTCAAAAACTTCATGACGCCACCAATTTCTTCCGTCCCCCTCCCTCCCCCGGCGATAAATAATGACCAGTCCTTTAGGAGAGGAGAGACTGTTGAGCGAAATGCACTGAAGTCAGATAATTCGAACGAATGTCTCCAATTTCAAGTCAGGTGAGGGGTCTCCCAATTAGATGGTAATTCGAACAAGACTTAAGTTCATTCCTCCCTTCTTCCCGAAGATTTGCAGATACGTCCAAACTGGATTTTAAGGCCGCCATGTCTCTGTTGTCCGTATTACGTCACCGCCCTAACCTTTTCATTGATATGTTCTTTCCCACAACAATATTTTCTCCAAAAGTAAAAATACTTTCAGCTCATTAGCGGGCTACTTGTTGTGGTGTACCTGGCATTCAGTGTTGTTTATGTTATTGTATTCCACCACTATTCGTATCTCTAGTCTTATCTCTGTTTGGTTTGATTGCAAACATGACAAATGAAAGAAAGTTCGAGTCAACAAGTCGTTCCAAAAATAGACCGGCATGAAATGAAAAATGACAAAGATATGACTGCTTGCGATACAGCTTCGTATGGAGTGGACACCCTCCCCCCCTTCCCGTCACCTCCCTATCAATACCACTGAGCTTTATGATTATTATCTTGGTATGATGACATAAATTCACCATCCAGATTCCCGAGACAGAATATATAAAACGTTGTTGTCGGTGGCAGCAACGCTGTGTCGCCTGCAACAGATGAAGGCGTGGCGTTTTCTCCGCTCATCCGGTTGTCATGGATACGATATTTCGAGTCTGTGACGTCACGTCCTTGGTAATGTCAAGGCACTAAGAGGATGAAGCTTCCTTGAAGTGCCGCCAGGTGGTAAAAGGCTTCGCATCTGAAAGAGCATATCGGAACTATGACGTAAAAGACGAATAATGATTACGTCGTAGGCATTATACAAGAGTGCACTTATGTGAATTCTGTAAGAACGTATGTAGGTCAATTATATAGTTAAGTGACGAGACATCCAACCCTGGTTTTTGCACCTATCTCGATTCACAGTCACATATCCAGAATTTAGTCGCCAGTCCCAGATGGAAATGTTGTCATTAGTTACAACGCTACTTCAGTAGCTGTCTACGACGGCCTTGGGATAAATGCGTGAAAATATGTCATTCCCTGGCAATTATAAAATGAGTTCTCCAAATGATGTAATAGAAGCTGGGCAACGGTGTGACTAGACTTGGGTTACTAGTTTAAAATTTAATTTTAACATTTGGTCTCAGAGACCATGAAAGATAACCATAATTGTATGAAATTTCTTTTGCTCAGTTTTGTTGTTGGGGGCGAGGGATAATCGTCTAACTGGAAAAGCGCATAATTGGAAGAACGTATAACGGAAAACAGTATAACGGAATATCATCTAACAGGAAATTCGTATAATGGAAAAGCGTCTAACTGGAAAATCGTATAATGGAAAATCGTCTAATATCCCTGCCTCGATCGCGCTGCTGCGCTCGTTGCGGCTATACATATAACATCAGAAACCGCAGTTAGACGTTAATCCAGTTAGACGTTTATCCATTATACAATTATCCATTATACAATATTCCGTTTAGATGCTTTTCCAGATTTTTTATTTAGGCAGATTTTAGACAATTATCCAATTAGACGATTTTCCAGTTAGACGTTCGTCCGACGTCCCTTGTTGTTGTGCAGTTATGGGCCAAGATTGGCTAAAAACGCCATTTTGGCCCATAATCTGTATTAACTTACACCCACTTTTTGAAACACAAATAAAATTCCATGCAATTGTGACGCCTTAATTAATGCTCGCCCAGCTAAAGTCCTTTTCAACATCCTTTTCAACTGCTAAGGTTATCCCACGACGGAGAGAGGGACAATTTTGCTAGAAAACACCCCAGCTTAAAGGCGCCCGATTTGTCCCCAGATCACTGACATACGCCTCTATCGTCATGGCCACTCCTCCACTGGCATAAAGATGACTCACTGAATCCGTTATAAAGTCACAGCAGTGGCTAGGGCTCCATTCTACCGAGAATGCTTGCGGCCACGGCAATGGAGAAGGAACACAAAGAAATACAAAAGCTCAACGAAGGATTAACTAAATAAGCACAATCGCTGTAAGTTATATATATAAGAGATAGAGGCCAGTGGAGGAGTGGCCATGGCGACAAAGGCGCTATGCCAGTGATCTGGGGACGAATTGGGTATCCAGTTCGAATCTGGGACATGCCACTCCGACGAAACGTAAGTGCATAAAGGTGGCTTACTGTACTGCGTTACTTCTAGTGTATGGTTTTTGCTGTTTGGCTTGTTTTCCTCTTCCTGTTGAGCATTGTTGAACTAATGATGTCGAATCTGATTAATGGAACAAACAGCATAGAATCCTAACTTTACTTTGCTTCCACTAAGCATTGTGAAAAAAACATTTAATCTAATCTCTGGTAACACCATTGGCCCTGCAACAGCGGAATATCCCAAAGCCCGTGCTGCCTTCGCTCCGAGCATGCGCAGACGGTGGCTGGTGTTGCCTATTTTAATTAGTACTATTTTGTGCTTTCTCAGAAAGCATGGTGGAGAGAACACAGAGCCAAGTGTGGGGGAGTTGGGGAGTACGTTTAATCGTTAAATTCTGCCGTCTTTTTCGTTACGCCCTAATTCTTTCGCGTTTTATTTATCTGTTTTTTTTATTGTGTTTACTTGTGTTCCGCTAACTAAGCCTGTACTATTTCCTTCAAATTGCTTTTACGGTGAAACGGTTAATTAGTGACTCGTCGCTTTCAAGAGTGAACGCGGAACCGGGAAACGTCAGCAGTCGTTACCGTGTAAACGTCAGACAGTACGAAGTGAAGTAAACCAAGTTTTAAAGGCAACTCTCCTTTTTCTTCTCTGGACGTATAGCCGATACGGAAATAATGCGAAAACCGTTGGGACTTTGCAGGTGCGAAAAACGCAGCGATGACGCTAGAATCACTTTACTGGGGAGGCGGCAGTTGGGCAGCAATTTTAGTGAGGGGTGGGGGAAGGGGGGGGCGGAGTAACGAACCGAAAAAAATTCTATTTTCGCGGTCAAAAAAATGGAAATAAAATAAAATAAAAAAACTAAAAAAAAATAAATAAGAAAACAAAGAGTACAGCTGGGCCGAAAACAAAGTGAAAACAGCAATGGCATTGTTAGTCGTTAAATTATTTTTGAATTCTTACTGCTTTCGATATCTATGTCATGTTTCTGTTACTTCGTCAAATCAGAATTCCACCTAAATAGCATTGATAAGCAATTCTAGTTCAGATCAATTCCAATGCAATTCGTAACTCAAGAGTCAATTCCTACCAAGTCGCTGCCATGTTTCAATTCAATTCAAAACATTGCCACACGTTCCGTATTTGCAATTTCGAACCATTTCCAGTCATTTACTTTACGTTTCACTTTCTCACAAATCAATTCCAATTCACTGACTTTGCTGTTGATCCAGTCTTAGTTCCAGTCAATTCCCGGTTGATTCAGGAAACATTATGACGAATTTCCATTCAGTGTCACCACCGTAAGTCCACCATAATTTAAGGTAAATTTTGACAAAATTCAAGGTGTTGCCAAAAATTTAGACGATTTTGGTGAATTTTGCGGCTGACATTGGGTAAAGTGATTTGGATTTTGTGTAACTGGTCTGAATTTCAGACTGAATCAAGTCAGGTCACAACAAGGAATTTGAAGTCAAATAAAAATCAATTCAAATATAGGCAATAGCCAATCCAATGGATGACTTGGCAAGTCAAGTCAACCTGAGTGCAACATTGGCTAAATTGATGGTCATCAAGTCAATTCGTACCGAGTCAGTTTGTAATTTCGGGAAATACCCAACTCAAGTCCAAATCAAGTCAAGTGGTAATTGAACATTAATAAAGTTAATTCCATGAATTCATAACCTGGAATTGTCCAACGTACAATCATCTACATCAAGTCCACAAAAGTGGAATTGAGTAAATCCGAAATTGACTAAGTCCAGAATTGACTTGAGCCTCAAAACATGTCGTCGGTTTTAATTTTATATGATTCAAACGGCGGGTTCAAAAGTTACCGTGCGCACACGGTTGAGGACTGACAAACAGACAAATAGACAGCCACCTGGACAGGATGAGTAGTTCTTTTGTACTGTTTCGCACCGCGCCTCAGTAAAAATTGCCGAAAATGGTGGGCGAAAAGTCAAAATATCCCTGCGGCCTTCCCCTATAGACTTCGTTTTGGGTCCACCCTTGTTTTTTTTTTTTACCCCTTCCAGTGCTACAACAACGCACAGGTGCGCTATACATGTCACAATTCAACAGACAGAAACCCTTTCTTCACGCATCGCGCTTTATTTTTACTGTTCCTTTCGTTGCATTTCTGATGCGCGCCACGCAGCGAAGGTGTTACGATAATCTGTGACCCAAAGGGGGGCGCACGGAAGTTGTTATTATCATTCCTCGGACGTGAACGAACTTGCACTATTAATAAAAATGTTTATCGACTCTTCCCTTGTCAGCCAGCTAATATGATGACACCCACAGCCGCCGGGTCCCGTATACGCGCTGATAGACAACGTGGCGCTGTCTTATGAAGACTTCACTTCACCATCGTTACGATGAAGTCCATCCCAATGCCCAGATGGGAGACGGCGGAGAGTTTGGAACGAACTCCATAACGCCCAACTTGTCGGCTTTAATGATATCGACTTGTCAAAGCACAAAAGCTATTTTTAGAATCCATTGTGTTTGATGTTTATCCGTAGCAAACATGTTGGCCATTACTCACCCATGCGCAAAGTTAGCTGTGAAGAGAGAGAAACAACTCCCACATTTAAGAAATCGCGCGCGATAACAACATTGAGGATGTGCGACCGACTTATGGAACGTCTTCGTCCGGCAGATAATACAAGCATAACATCAAATATTACTTATTATTTTGTGTGTGTGGGTCGGGGGAGGGGGGTATTGGTCTAAGTAATTCATTTTGTGTTAGGCTAAGTTTACGAAAGAGGGAAATAGTGAGCCAGGGAAACATGGCAATATACTTTAAATATTACTTTAATAACTTTTTTTTGGAATTTGGGGGGGGGGACCTCAGTAATTCTTTTTGTGCTTGTAAGTTTACAAAAAAGTCAAGGAATGGAATTCACTACGCAAAAGGGATGCAGTTCCCCTTTAGAGTTTATAAACCCGAAATTCGCAACCCGCTGCCGGCCTCGCTCATGCTGTCGCGCTAGCTGCGGCTAAACCTACAACATCAAAAACCAAGAGAATAAAAAAATAGAATCATTAGGAATATATGTTGGAGAAGAGTGCAATAGTGCCAGCGAGGCAGGAACGGGTAACGAATTTCAAAAGTCATTAATGTAAGATTTGATGTTTCCCTGGTTTCTCTGTTTCCCTGTTCCCTTGTTTCCCTGTTCCCTGGTTTCCCAGGTTTCCCCCAGTTTCTCTATTCCCTTATTTCCCTGTTTTTCCCTGTTTTCTTATCCCTGTTTTTCCCCGGTTATTCTCTGTTGTTCTATTCCCCTGTTTCCCGGGTTTTCCCGGTTTCTTATTCCCCTGTCGCCCCTTTTGTCGACACCCTCCTCACTCCCATCCAGACATAATAAACTTCGCCATTATGGCCCTCCAAGTTCGTCATACCTATCTCAGCTTAAGGCATCGTCCAAAGCTGATTTAGATGACTTTGGGACTTTTTTATAATAGTTCCATTATTATAAGTCTCTTTAACGCCACAATGAGAATTGGACGTTTCTTCAGGGGGTAATGTTCTCAGGCCTATTTGTCTGTATTTAACCGTATAACTAGCGCATTGTGCTATCATCTTTGATTGCTCACTTTGTTTTGCTAGTCGCATCTTTGCTTTCAATCTGGTTCTGGTCGTTCGCAGACGCCGGAACGGCGTTGACATTGGGAGCAACATTTGTGGCAGACGATTTTTGCGATTTGTCATCGAAGCCTGTAATTCGGGAGCGAACGAACGTTAACGTTTGTTCACGTGATTTTCTAACTGTGAACTTCTGGATTGATCCAAAAACAATTAATCTGGATTTGATATGATTTAATTTGATTTGATTTGATTTGAATGGCTTACTAGGACTGAGGAACAAATTGGAATTGGGAGTGATGTTTGTTTTCACGGGTATTCTGCATTCACCATCTTCCCCATTCCTACTGATCTTCCCTTCGATCACGAGCGTGGATAATACAATTCTACCAGAATCCTTTTTGACCTTCATTAACTAGAAATGTATGCCAAATTTTTTATGTCTATGTATATCTAAATATCAAAGAAGATAATTCTTTGTGCATTCCTTGGCTTGCTTGCGACCAAGTGCTAGAGAGAACTAGACACCGCTATTTGCTACTAGCTTTCGTTTGGTGGTGACCGGCCTTTAAGTTCGTCTAAACGTTAGCGAATTAACACATGCATCGACAACTGGCCGCAGTGGGGAACGGACTCGTTACAAATGGCGGTATACAAAGGGTAAAATTGTGTTGGAGAGACTCCACTTTTATGCCGCTCCTGGCACAACATCTTTCGGTCAAGCGGTAATATTTGCAGCAATGAGATTGGTCAGATTGGTGTGCTAAGTAGCCAAGCGATTTTGCAAGGCGCCAACCAATGACAACCGAGCAAGTCGTATTGTTTGCACGCACGCATGACGTCAGCAGTGATGCCCGGGCCCGCAGCTGCTACCGGGACGAAACGGAGCAGGGCTATTTTTAGAACTCCAAAGCCGATTCCGGACTGGTGACGGCCTAAAGAGCATCGCAGCTTTGCAGAATAATGTACTTAGGGGCTTTTCGGCCGGCGGGCGTCCATTTTACAGAATCTTCCAGAAGGTTAATAATGTAAAGACGTATTATATTCGTTCAAGGGTTAATTTGAAGCATCAACGTTTGCATAACGTTAAATTTACTGCGGCGGGGGTGGGAGGGGGGGGGGAGCGCTAAAGCCGGGCACAATTTTTACTTGGGTGGGTAGCCGTATTGGTAGTAAGAAAAAACAGAAGCAAAGCGATAATTCAGACCTCCTTCCTCGCTACCACCAACTCCCAACTGCAACCCCACTATTCACAGGCTAGATTCGAAAACAGTACGCAAATTCGCAGATATTATTTGAGCTGGATGATGCACAGAAACAACCTTGACTTTCTAATTTTCTTGTACTTGTTTTTTTTTCTTTTCAAGTCGATTGGTTGAAATGGGTTTCTATTCCTGTTTTACTGACAAACCTTCGAATTATTCGTTATTTTGAGAAAAAAAAAGGAAATAGTCGAATTAACGTCGTTTTCAGTTGCTAAGGTTATGTCGGATCGAAAGGGACAATTTTGCTAAGGAATGCCGTTATTTTTAACAGAAATGGAGGCTCAGTCTTCTTGACGAACACATTTCGTTTCTTCATTGGATAAAAAAAAATAATGCTTTACGTTTCTGGGGGGGGGGACGGGTCAAGTAAGTGGGGAGATAAATGTTGGAGGGGGGCATGTCAACC
>JAHWFP010007739.1:43364-53445 GCA_023313725.1 Lithobius niger | reverse complement strand
GCGCTTTTAAAAAAAAAATCCATTTTCAGCAGTTAGGCCTATAATGCCTTTGAAAAACGTAAAATAACCAATTTTTCAAATTTTTGTTTTTAACTGGCAGAAGGCGACAAAACTATAGTCTGTTCCACATTATGTTTGCAGGAAACTGACTGCATAAAACACCACGTTTCCTTCCACTAACGAGTCAAAAACATGTAAGTATAATCACACTCGTAGACTCGCAGAATAAAGAACTCTCTCTCACAGATACGACACTCTTAACTCAGCCAGCGCTTCAAAAATGGGGCCTCGTTTCAGCAACGCGTCGGCGCGATGACGCATGTTCTCGCACTATATTCGCCAGATGTCACTAGTATAGATAGCGAAACTGACACGCAAAAACGATCTAAACCTACTTCCGCTACGGTAGCGTTATGAAAACCACAGCGCATGCGCGCGTATTTGCTGCGATAGTCGTTCTAATTATACCACGTCCTGGCGGGCGATCGCTGCGCCTGCTGGCGAATCAAGTGCGAAGTATGACTCGGCAAAAAAGAAAACGAGGTACCACTTAGCGCGCCAGTGTCGTATCTGTAAGCGGAGAGTTCTTTAATCTGTGCGTAGACTCTAACAGGAACTATAGTCTACAAGTGTGACATCAACATGTTTTGGCACTCGTATAGTGCAAGGAAACATTGGTCATACAGTCAGTTGCCTGCAAACATCATGATGTGGAACAGACTATATACATGCCTGGATTTGATATTGCCGCCGTGGGTTAGTGTCGCAGCATGCCGCTGGAGGTCGCCCATCGTCAAGATGGAATGCAGCCCCAGTTGAGTCTTGACAGCGATTTCAAAGGACCGAAAAAAAAAACCGAAAAAACAGTGGCGCACCCAGAAACTTTGTTGGGGGATGAGACGGAAAAAAAAAACCACAATCTAAAATTAAATCGGAAAATTCATATAAGGTGTAATCCAGAGAGGTAAGGAGAAGACCTTAAGCCCAAGAAAAAATCATTTTCAGCAATTATAATGCTTTCTGAAACGTTAGAAAAGACAATTATCAGAATTTCCTTTTCATTTGCAGTAAATACGATAATTTTAAATGGTAAAATTAGTTTTTACTAGCCTAAAATACTTACCTTCAGTAATTGTGCTTAAATAGTGTAAAATAGTGATTTAAGCATAATTACTGAAGGTAAGTATTTGCAGGTAGTAAGAAACAGCAAAAAACCAAATTTTGTTCTTAACAAGTTCTTAAGTTGAAGTCACCTTTTGCCAAATCCTGTTTTGCCAAAAAAGAAAGCAGATGAAGGCCCATATTCTGAACGCTGGCTAAACCTCGTACTTGACTTGAAATGACGTCACACCTATTTAGTGCCATTCACTACCAGAACTTCTTTTGGATACATTTGGAAGAAATTGGGTGGTAAATGGCACTTAATAGGTGTGACGTCATTTCAAGTCAGATGACGTCACACCTATTAAGTGCCATTCACCACCCGATTTCTTCCAAATGTATCCAAACGAAATTCTGGTGCTGAATGGCACTAAACAGTGTGACGTCATTTCAAGTCAAGTACGAGTTTTAATCAGCGTTCATAATACGGGCCTAAAGCTTTTTCCTAATGGGCAAATCTCGTTTTGCCAAATCCCGTTACGCCAAATCTAATTTGACAAAATTTTAGGTACACGAAATTTAATACCTTATTCCTATGTAAGGGGATTTAAAAGGCAAACATTTAACAGACAATAACGTAGCGGTAGAATAAGAGCAATCGATTTATTTACGTTTTGAAAATTGGCAATACAGAAGGAAAGACGTGTACTTTAAAATATATTGTTTGGAATGCTTGGTCCTCACTAGGTCAATGCCAAAGTTTTTTGTTTTTTTTAAACAATAGTTACGTTATACGCATGATGGTTACCCTTTCCCAAACGTTATGCAGAACGGTAATCCCGTTTCGCAGAATCCCGTTTCGCAGAATTCCGTTTCGCAGAATCAAAATATTCTTTAAAAATTTAACATTGCAGAAGTTAAAGATGAATGACTAATTGGAAGGAATATGTGATTAGTTGCGGTTTCTGATGTTATATGTTTTCACGTCAGCAAGCGCGGTAGCGCGAGCAAAGCACGTAATTTGAAAAGAATATTATTGTGCGAAACGGGAGGCTTCGAAACGGGTGTTTGTTTATAACTGTTTTTCCGTGGTATTTGACCATAACATGGAAATAATGTATTAAATTTTCGCGTGCCTAAATTTTCATGAATGGTCTTTAGCAAAACGGAATTTGACGAAACGGGATTTGCCCCTTAGGCCAAAGCTTTTAATCTGCCTTCTTTTTGGCAAAACGGGATTTGGCGTAATGAGACGTAACCCTTAAAGGGATATACCTCCGAGCGCCATTTTTCGCGATCCTCCACATCAAGTATGGCCCCAGACCGTTAGTCTTTCCCTTGCTAAAAATCCGTTTTAAAATGTGGCGTCCAGGAGATTTTCTGTCGAATATTACTAACTTTATTTACGTTCGTCCCGAACTTATATGATGCATCGCGCGCCTACAATGACCTTGAAGTTTTATCTGCGTGTGCGCAGTACAAATTTTAATCTTTTGCTAGTAATTACTATAAGACCAAAAATCTAAAAGGCTAATGCAGTAAAAATTAATATTAATTATTCCAATAGATCACCGAAGCAAAATTATAAGACACTAGTCTAGAAAATTATAAATCGTGATTTTGAAATACAAGAATCATTCCGGTTTTTTGACGACACAAGCAATGCGTTCACGCTGGCTGGACTATTAGGTGCAATGCCAACTGAGACAGTAGGTACACGTAGACACGTTGGGTTAAAAATGTTCTATAAAATATTCCATACACCCATCTCTTGTTGAAATTCATATAAGTACAATGAACACATCGCTTGTATGCCCACATCCGTAATATAGTGAGCACCACAAAGACTGAAGAAGCCAAGAAACCTGCTGCAAAAAATATACATGCAGTATTGCTATACTAATATACTAATAGATTCCAAACCTTGCAAATACTCACATCAAGGGGGTCTGGGGGGCTTTCCCCCAGAAGTTAAGGTGTTTTCAGAAATTTTTGAGTTCAGAAGTTTGAGTTTTTGAGTTTTCAGATGTTTTTGAGTGCCATTTTTGAGGTCCAAAAATTACTTTTTCTTCCGGTTTGGTTAGTTTGTATTTGACCCCTCCCCTACTGACGTCCCAGAAAAATGTATGATCCCCCTCCCTCTCGAGAGGGTCCAAAAAATTCATTGGGCGGGGGGGGCGGCGCGCCGGGGAGGGCGGGCGGGGGGTCCCTCATTTGGAATTAAAGATATTTATGTAAGCCTGTAAACTGCACAACGCCAAGCACTCAGATTTTCATAAACCAAAAGAAGAAAAAAGACTTCTTAACAAAATTCGGTTCAGGTAGCTAGGATACGGCAAACTTCAAGCCACATCTGATGATGAAGTTTTGATTTCTATCACAACGAAAAGCCTGACGACCATTAATTAAGTCTTGTCATGCACAGTTTATATAAAGCTAAAATTTCAGGATTCTTGCTTTTCTTTGACAAGACAAGGCCTTCATTGTGATTTTCAAGTCACAGCTCATTTTTGCTTTATGGCAGTTTTGATTTCTATATGTTTTGGCGGTTCTCTAGAAGCAAAACATGTTTTCGTCTTGAGTTATTTTATTGTTCGTTGTATCACGGCATGCTCGTTGCCCTTGCGGGTGCGTATTTTTCTTCACCGTATTTTTGTATTCCGATTGCATTATTTGTGAAGCAGGCTTTTCTTTCTTTCGTCAGAATTTTTTTTTTTTTCTGTATTTTTTTTGCCATTCGATGTTTTTTTTTTTTTTTTTTTTTTTTTTTTTTTTTAAATTTTTTTTGCCTTTTTTTGTTTTTTTTTTTTTTTTTTTTTTTTTACTTGTTTTCAATTTAGTTGGCTTTTTTTTGGTTTGAATTTTGTTCGCCTATACATGGTTGTACAAGACATTGCGTATGTTTGGTGCTTGTGTTCATCTTAGCAGCAAAAAAATAAATACGTTAAAAAATGCCTTAATTTATATAAACGTGCATCACTGAAGATATTCTTAAAATCTGTTTAAAAACAAACTATTACAACTATCCAAATTTAACTAGATCGCCTCAGAAGTGGAAAACAAGATAGCCTGCCAATTCACTGCCTTACCCGTCGGGAAATAACCTAGGACTCCTACCTGTTCACCATCCAAATTTACACGAAACGGTAACAAACTCCCGTTGAAAATGTCACTTAGTTTTCAAGACAACGAGTGACCGATTTACACAGCATCAACAATATTGTTTATATGTCGACTGTGTAACCAAAAGTTTCCAAAGACAGATTCACAAAATGCAGTTATACTAACTTGGGATTGATTTTCACTCTTTGTTGTCGTAAGGAATGGAAGAAATTACTGGGGTGAAGTTGCTTACCTTTCAGGTACAGGGTGTATACCAGTCAGGAAAGTCAGGAAAAAGTCAGCAAATTGGATGTTAGGTCAGGAATTATCACCACCGGTAAGTGAGGACGATATTATTTTTTTCTTAAACAAGCTTAAGTTGGGTAAAATAAAATTACTTCGAACTACACTTCGGTAACACATAGTAGCTGGTAATTTGATTCGGCTTTTGTTTTATGTCTAGTAGGGGAAGTTAGTCTTACGCTGAGCAACATCGTGCTGTTCATCACAGACTTTTTACTACATTATGCATTTAGAAGTGCTTCTCACACGACAAAATAGTAAATACCAAGACCGATTCGTAGCTGAATGTGTTAGCAAAGACGTCTCGTTTGTTAGTACTTTGATAATTTTTTTTTACGGACTAGGCCTACCATTTTTGCACTCTTACGGCGCGTTTACGCAACGACTCGCCTTTGCATTCTCGCATCTAGAAATCATCTGAAATTCCAAAATGGCGGAGGTTTTAGCTCTGCCGACTCGCAATGAAAACACTGAATAATGCGAGTTCAGAAGGCACTGTGAACATTTCGCCAGGAGGAATTCTTTATCATATTGTCACGGATTATAAGACTTAAAGCATTTGCTCAAACGACGTCGGATTTAGCTAATCCAGACGGCGTCGTTACCATGGCAACGACAACTATGCCATCGCGATTAAATTCTAGCTGCGAGCATGCAAAGGCGAGTCGTTGCATAAACCCGGCCTTACTGCGTGTCGCGGAAAACAGTTTTGCGTATTTGGCTGTGGATTTGAGTAGAAATCTAGTTTGACACGTATTTACTTTTGTGGTTTTGGTTGAAAACGGAAGTTTGGGAATGCTGCTCCTCCAGAACCCTACGCTGTGAGCAGCCACTCTCAAAGTTTTCTCTATGAAGAGTCAGCGATTCAGGAAAAAAGTATAAAAATGTCAGGTCGGAATTTTCATCGTGGTTTTTTGGTAAACACCGCGAGGTAGTTAATTGTCCAGCCATACTTGCTTAATAAGCATATTCAGCAAGCATTTTCAGGCAGCTTTATCAAAAATTAGTGACAAACCACACAATGGCGCCAACTGTAACTGGACTGTTTCTTTAACAACACACAATTTTGCATAGAAAAGTATACCATGTGGGGTCCGGTTAGAAACTACCAGACACAAAACTTCCGAGTCGAAATAGCACAGGTCTGAGTTAGGTTTAATTACGTCCTTTTTATTTTTCCAGGGACGAATAAATACGGGAGTGTCCAAGTTGTAACTACTATTTCACATTCCATCTCTCGTCGCAAGGCCATCTGGGAAAGAAGCTGTCGGTTTCTTTTCTCAGATTAGGCCAGTTGATTCGACGTCGCTAGAATCTTATTTTACCAGAGCAGCAAGAAAAGGCATCGGTTTTCCGCACGTGTATGAACTATAGCGTTGAGTCGGGATCGGCTAAACACGCCATTTCTGCCTCAGTGGGCCTTGTCTTACAGTAGCCATCTGTTTTGCTGCGTCACGCTCGTGAAACGCTGTTGTTAGCAGAGGTGCCGCGTGCCTGGATTAATTGTTAACCGTGTGGTATTTTCCCGCATTTATCTATTAGGTGAAAACCTATGTAGCGTATTTTTAACGCGAGTTATCCGGGAAAATAGTTACGATCAGTCGTTCCAAATTTGATCGCATGGGGTCGCGACCATGACCAAAAGATGGAATCTGCGGTAATATTGTCATGGACACTTCTTTTCATGTCGCTCCTGCTTTTACCCGTCTTTTAGGTTTAATTATGCCCCTTTATTTTACCCTTCTCAACCAATCAGATCGCTCTGTGGGTGTCCGTGACGTCACAGGTCACGTAGATCTCGCCCTTTTGAATGTGCAGAACTTAACATAACTCAAAACTATGCTATTTCACCTCCAAATCCAGCGTGAACTCTCATTTTGTGTATTGGACCAAATGAGAAAATTTGCTTGTCCTTTTAGTTTCCAGCCAATACAATGAAATAAAAATTTGCCCATAGCTTAAATTCGACCCAGCAACAGAGCATTCTTAGATCTACAAATTAACGGATTTACCGACTGAGCTATCACAACGTGAAACTCAGACTTTTGAAAATTCCATATTAAAGTAGGTATGCATTTTGTAGCATAAAAACTGGCCGAACTGGCCCTATTTTACCATCATACGCTTGAACTGAGCCTTGAAACACGACGGAAGGCCAAACAGGTTCGAAAAGCGATGAATACAGATGCAAACCTATTTACGTTCCCTTTTGGACTTACATGTCAGACTGCCTGAACGGGGAATCGAACCCACGTTCTTTGAAACCAAAGGCCGAAGTTTTACCGCTCATCCACACTGACACGGCCAAACTGACATGGCTGAGCGATAGAACGTCGGCCTTTGGTCTCAAAGGTCGTGGGTTGAACTCCCGCTCAGGTAGTCTAACGTTTAAGTCTAAAGGCAAACGTAAATAGGGTTGCATCGGTATTTATTTCGAGCCTTAATATTGTCTAACACTCGTTCTGAAACGAACTCTTCTATAGGCTCCAGGTAATAAACGGTCAAAAAAAATTAACGAGAAAAACATGTCCTCATCGTTTTCTGCAAGTAGCAAGCAAGCAGGAAAATTTGAAAAATAATATTTACTCTGCTAAACAAACTGCAGCTTGACCTGTGACGTCATAGGCGCCCCCAGAGCGGTCTGCTTGGTTATAGGGGTAAAAGACAGGGACGTACTTAAACTGGGGTAAAAGGAGGGGCACAATTAAACGTAACTCAAACCTATGCTATTTCAGTCCAAGTCTTGCGTCTGGTACTTTCTACCCCCCTCCCCCCACATACTACTTTTCTCTAAAAAATTTTCTGTTGATAGAGTTAAAAAAACCGATTCAGGTAAAGTTGGCTCCATTGTGTTTATCGTTAATATTTGATAAAGCTAGCTGAACATGCTTGCTAAGCATGACTGAACAATTAGCTGCCTACAAAGTAAATGACGTCATCCCAGTAATTTCTTTCATTCCCTAAGGCAATAAACAGAAAAAAATTACTTCCCAGATAGTGACTGCATTTGTGAAGCCTTCTTTAGAACGTTTGGTTATACGACATATAAATAAGATTGTTGGTACTATCAGAAATTGATAGGGTTGGGGAGGAGAATTTGTAACTCTAAACAGTCCCTATTGAAACGTGTTACATTCATTCATATTAGTTCCATCCGAGTTTTCAGAGGGCGCCATGCGTTCAATCTGGTAATTTTTGCTTATTTTTCAGCTCAAATCTAAAGTAAACGAAATACAACTAAGCTAAACTCAATAGTAATTAAATACAAGCTAGTTTCGTTTCGTTTAGTTTAATTTTAGGCTGAAAACTGAGTAGAAATTCCTACATCAAACTCATGGCGCCCTCTATAAACTTAGACGGAACTAACAGGAATGAATCTTAGCGCCGGTGCACACGTGGACGCGCTACAGCGCCGCTGCGGTTACGTAGCCAATCAATGCACACGTGCGTTTTATTAACGCGCGTTGACGCTGTGGTGCTGCTTCGGTGACGTATGTGCGCGTTATTTTGAAACCAACGCGACGAATTTTGGTACATTGATGTACTAATTTAAGACGTACCAGGGGAAAATGTTATACATCCTTTGCAGATTAACTAAAAAAAATCGGATAAGTTCTTTAATTACTTCCCAATGAGTCTTCAATAATTTCTGCAGCAACATTTCACATTTCAGGATAGTTCTTTACTCCCCCAATAAACAATTCTATGTCGTCTATTTCTTCTAAATTGGACGCCATTTTCGGCAATGCTTTTGCGGTAATCGGCGGACGTGTGTACCGCTCGAGACACCCAATACTCAGAGACGCAATTGCGTTTTTTTAACGCTGCGGTACCGTTGCGTTGACCGGGGGGGGGGGGGGGGATTGCGGTGCAAAACGAGCGCACGAGCGGCGAGCGGTAACGCAACGTCGACGCTGGTACGTGTGCAGTACCCAACAGATGTCACGTAAACCAAACCGCAAATGCGGTACCGCACGTGTGCACCGGCGCTAAGACATTTCAGAAGGGGTCTCAGTCACAAATTATCTTCCTCAATCCTATAAATTCTTAATATACTCTATGACTGAACAGTGAGCACCATTCAACAGAAATTTATTAACATCATGTATAAATATTGACGGTGAATGGGCAAAATTCTTAGGTTATCTCCTGACGGGTACGGCGGTGGAGTGGAAGGCTGTGGTATCTGTAGGATTTAAAATGGCTCAGTGTAGCAGCATAACAGTATAGTCGCAGCCAAGAGATACCGGGGAAGACACAAATTTAATAACCCAATATTTTCGGTAAGTTAGCTGATACCTTTATCAAGGGGAAAGAAAATCACATGCTTAAGGACAACTTCGTTGCGATACGTGAAAGCATCAGTCACAAGATAAAAGCAATAATAAAAACTCTGTAAAGCACTATAAAACATGGCGGAGCAGGTTTTACCTGTCAATAACTAAATTGTGAGATGTGTTAAAAAAAAAAACTCGGCACGCTAGCTACACTATTGAAACACAATTTACTTGAGTGATGTGGTATTGATCTCAAAAAACGGGAAATGGAATGGTGAATTATCTAGACACACGCTAGTGTGTCGCGCCAAGTTAGGCAACAAAATCACAACAAACATCACATCAATTCAATTGTCGAGGTTGTAAACCATTGTAGAGCGACGCCATTGCGCATCAGTGTCTTATATCTTGAAGCATAGTTGGGCACATTTCAGGTACTTGGCGAAAAATAATAATGCGGTACAAAAGCTTAAATTGTGTTGAAATCGTGAGCAATGACCCACCTCACAAAAATTAACTCGTGTAGGAATGCCAGCTAAGCTGCTTTCAATGCAAAATCTGACCCTCAATAACGTTGTAAATGTGTTGCTGGTTACTAGCTAGCTAGCTAATTCGCTCATCCCCATGATAATTTCCATAGGGTGATTATTCATCAATACCGAAATAACGGGAAGGCTTCCAGCTATGAAATTGGACAAATGGGTGCAGTACAGTACAAACTGCGTACCTTTAGGATTTGGAGCCTGGGGGCATAACGGGATTGGCGTGGGAGGGCACGTAAGTACGAAAATATTGTTATAATCATTGTTAGAATTGTCGGCATCGTCTCTCATTGGACAGCCAAAGTTCGGACAATGAGAACGTGTATACTGACCTGCGTGCCTAGACACACACTAGTGTATCACGATAAATCTAAACAACGTTGCAAAGAAATTGTATTCACGTCCAATTCAGGAAAAATAAACCAACTGTAATAACACAGTCAAAAACTGGTAAAGAGGCCACCAAGTTGAGAGTGGTTCGGCCCTTCAAAGGAGTGATATCAACACACCAAATTAACTAAATAAAACAAATTACAACAAAATTAAAACTAAACCAAAAACCTATAAAGAGGTGACTAAGTTGAGAATGGTTCGGCCTATAGGCAAAATATAATAGCAAATGGTTGAAAACCAATTTCTTGTTGAAGTGGCACTTTATTACACAACTATGCATATTAAAGCCGATCTGATCCTGACTTGTAAATTTTACATCATATCAAAAACCAAAACAGGTTAAAGGGGCCGCCAAGTTCCGAA
>JAHWFP010007739.1:24371-42964 GCA_023313725.1 Lithobius niger | reverse complement strand
TTTGCAATATATTCCATTTTAGCTTCCTAATACTTCAAATGCTGTGATCAGGTAACTATGTACAGAAGACCGGTTGCGACTATAGGTAGTCGCAGCAGCCGCTTGTTTATACATTTAATATTAACATTTTACTAAAGGCACTAACTAAAGGTAATATTTGAAATGAATATGGTTCAAATATTAGTCACCGGTCATTAAATTTACTGCAGTAAAGTACATTACAGTGCATTCTCATGAATAAAATGAACAACCAAACTAATTAAAAATAAATAAAGCTGCAAAACCTGATCAGTGAACGGATTAATTATTTGTGTTCACAGATGTTGTAGTGCACAAAGGCAGTAGAATTTTCCAACCATATATAAAAGGCTGTGGCTCCTTAACACGCAACACAGAACTGACAAACGGAAAATGTTTATACTTAGCACAAAGAAAACGGAATCCGAAGGTAAGAAAGAAGTTGATGGTGCAGGATGCCACAGGAAACGCATAACGGTATTTTTTTTAAGTCCAAACTATTTTCGTTAGATAGGTAGATAAATAGAAAACCTCATGAGCCGGTGTGCGCAAAAATAGGACTGAAACCAAACCATGTCAATTTGGCCGATGTAACGGCTAATAGGAAAACGGCAAATGTGAAAATTATCAATGAGAAAATTTATAGACATAAAATTCCTCCGGAAAAAAACGGTATTTGTATGCGTTCACAGGCCTATGAAATGTGTGATATCCACCCAAAACCAAAACTGGTATAAGAGAAGCCACAACATTTTCAAAAAGGATGGGCCTTTGAAGGTAGTGATATCATACAACCAGGAAAAGGCCGTCAAGGTTAATCGCACCGAATAATACGTTGGGCGTTAAATGATAGGCCTAACTTGAAGATTGCTACCGCGAGTAGCAATGTTCTAGTTTTCATTTAACTTTCGAACTATCAGTCGATGCGATTAACTTGGCTAATAGGATTAACCTTGGCAGCCTTTCCCTGGTTGAATCACATCACTACCTTCAAGACCGACACTTTTTGGAAACCTTGGTGGCTTCTCTTATACCAGTTTTGGTTTTGAGAGGTAGTACGTTTACTTCAAAGCATTTCATAAGATCATTGGCAATGTTCGTGCTAGAGGGCCATGTTTTAAAGCAACACACCTCTTACCTTATAACCTTCCGCCTGCCTTATAACAGCTACGCGTCGATCGCATCCGGATAAAAAAAAAAACTGTATTTCTCACCAAAGCCCATAGCTACGTATCATTTACAAATTAATTATCAGTTAACCATTTCTTTATAAAATATTTTATTTTGCTAAAGCTTGTTAAGTTTCTTAAATCAGGTGGAAGTTTGTTAAAAATTGTTGGTATGTACAGTTCTTTACACATGAGGCCGTAGTTATTTTTAATCATTGGAACTTTATAGCTTACAGTAGAATCCATTAAGTATTTCATTTTTAGTTTATCTTTTATTCTGTGTTCGTATTTAAAATAATTATTAAGAACAATTGTGTTGTCCCATAAATTGATGACATTCAATATCTTATTTTCCTTAAACAGGCGTATGGTAGATTTGTCGATTAAAACCGATATCGCGACTTAAACAATCCAAGATTCACCGATACAATAAGCCGGGCCAATTTCCGTACAGAACTCGAAGATATGGGCCATTCGTGGCCGCCCTTTTGTCTACCCCCCCCCCCCCCTAATATCGTTGTAGGTCAGGCCAGCTCGTTTACTGGTTATGGTCGGCATTTCCAGGAGGTCAAGGTTCGATCCTAGCCTTAGTCATCCCGACTTTTACGGAACTAGAAGGGCCTGTGGTGACTCGTGCTCATGTCGATTGTGACATGTCAAAGATCCTAGGCTTTCCACTTGGGTTTCACCAGCTAAATTGTCCCACTTGTTAGTAAAACCAACACTAAAGAACAGCGCGACACGTCATGCTGAGCCAGGCCAGACCGTGTCATTCTGTGCCGCACTCTGGCCGTGGCTCGCTTCCAAGCGGCAAAGGTAAGGCACAACTGACAAACATTATTCCGCGTGATATTTGAGTCGCCGGAAGTGCTTCTAAAGGAAATGCTTCTAAACTGAAGTGGTTCTAATGGTTGAGCAAAATAATACTCTCGCTATATTTAAAATAGGTCTGAAGGCTGTTTGTCTCACCGATTGCCTGCATAGAGTATTATAACAATGTAATTACACCCTATACAATGTCTTTTTTTTTAAATGTATTTTGTGTATTTTTATGACGAAACAATTAATTTGTGATCTTTAAGAGCTGGACTGGTATACCGTAAATCCTCTATTTGTGGCCGGGTCCTGAATAATTGTAGCCGGGTCTCTAGTTGAAGACTGGTCAAAATGGCTTGAGTTTAAAAACTTCTTATTTATTAATGGTTGCTGCCATGTTTAGGTTTATTAAAGCATAATGGTAAAAGCATTCACGTGGAGGGCATGCTACAAGGGCTTAACTACAAGGACCTTGGAGGGCATAACTACAAGGAGCACTGCGTAAAAATGGAGGGAAAAACAACGGAAGAGCGGATTTCTTAGGCTTAAAATAACGTTGTTTTCTCCAACAACAAAAATCGCGCGTTTTAGGTCTAAGAAATCACTCTTCACAGCATCGGCTTCAGTATGACACCCTTCTGTTTCTCTCTGCAGTGCCCCTTGCAGCTAACCAATTAAGGCTCCTGCATAGAGTTATATACAATAATACTACGTCGTGTCACTGCATGCTCTATAGTCTGTTCCGCATTATGTTTGCAAGAAAATTACTGTATGACGCCATGTTTCCATGCACTATGAGTGCAAAAACATGTGATATCATATTCGTAGACTCTACATAGTTACTGTTAGAGTGTACGAGTGGGATATTTACGTGTTTTTTGTTTCCTGCAAACATAATGTGGAACAACCTACAGCGATTATAGTTCCCCACAGAATGGTGGTAGTTTTAGCTTAGATATGGCGAATACTTAGGGTCGACAGCATCTTCAGTGACCAACTCCTGTCTTTTGTAAAAAAAAAGTCCTACTATTTGTTCGATAATTAAACCAGTCTTAGTCTCTTTTAATTTGGACGGGAAACCAGTATCAGCCTCGACTATAGTAATTACGGGATGAAAAACCAAATGGGCTCAACTAATATCAAACAATTGCAGATGCAACGAAAGTAGATATTATCAGGAGGATAATGCGTATGCTTTATTAATTTCCTCCTGATATTATCAAGAATGTATAGGGGTTTGGGTTGATATTATGAATCTATTTATTCTGGACCTTTAAGTTTTGGATGTATATTTAGATTGCTTGCTTAAGTGGCATGCGTAAATATTTTTTTCTGGGGGAGGGGAGCAAATTGTACGCCCTCCACCTATGAAAGAAAGGTAATGATCGAACAATAAAGACAAAGCGGCCATACGTTTTCTACCAGGGTGGGTAACGAGGGCGGCCCCTTTACGTCCTGCTAGCAAATTCATGACCGTTTTGTTTTTATTGTTCGATTACGATTCTTGCTTTATGTAAAAGAAAATAGCTAATAAAAAGATTTTTCCAAGGATCCCCCGCCCTCCGCCGACGGTTACGCCATTGGCTTGCTTGGTTTCTTTCTTGTACTTTGCAAAATTGTTATGTTTCAAAGGTCTCACGTATACTAATAAGGGACTGGTCATTATTTATCGCCGGGGAGGGGGGGGGGGCGGAAGAGCTGAAGGAAATTGTGGGGGTCATGAAGTTTTTGGACCCTCTCGAGGGGAAGTCATAATTTTCACGTCCCATCAAGAGGGTGGGGGAAGGGTCAAAAACACACTGACCAACTAGAAGAAAAAGTCATTTTTGGACCTCAAAGTTGGCACTTTCAGCAGTCAAAATTTCTAAAAGCGCCTCAGCTTCTGATGATGTGAATGTTTACAAGGTTTTGAAACTATTAGCACCATTACTGCAAGTATTGTTTTTACTAAGAAGGTTGTAGAAAAACCTTGGCACCTGGTTTCTTGGCCTCCTCCGTGTTTCGGGTGCTATACTATGGTACGGATATGGTCATACAAGCAAACAGTGTGTTCATTATACTTATTGTATTAATCTTGACAAGAGATGGGTGCAAGGAACAATTTATAGACCATTTTTAACCCGACATGTCTCTTCGTTAAAAACGAGACACGTTTCCTTGCGACTAATGGTAACTGTCGGTGTGAGCGCTACTTTCTTAACCCACAACCGCCTGAAAAACCTTTAGAGTCCTGGGTCGGTTTTCGGATTCGACCCGGCATTCTCTTGGTTTGGAGCCGACGACGCTGACCACTGGGCTGTGACTGCCCGCTTTGCTTGGGGTCCCCAGGGCCCCCTCACAAAGCTCGCGCTGGGACTTAGTTTTTCGCTGTTATACGTTGAAGGCGGACGTTATCTAGGCGGCTACGGGTTAATTTGGCTACAGCTCTAAATCTTGGCTACAGAAATTATCTCCAGACAGTCTCAATAGGTATACTTTTTTTTTGTGGCCCCCTCCCCCCCACACACACATTATTTTTGGACCTTGATTGGGGGGAGGCAAATTTTTTCTGGGTCTCGAGGAGGGGGGGGGGAGGTCATCGAAAATTTGGTGGTCACATTTTCATTTCCCCCCATCCTAATGTTTTGTGACGGCATATTTACAGATAATTCCCAGCTGTAACCATGACTGGAATGTTTGTTATCCTGATGTTCAGCATGGTCGTCATCTCTGCTGCTTTTGATCCTCAGCTGTTCATGGGAGAAGATGACGATTCTACTATTGATGAGATGGAAAGATATTATGACGGCGACTCACATGCATTCACAATTGCTGAATTGACAGAAAAATTTAGAAAAGAAGCAAAACACTATGTCTCCGAGACAGATGTGGACGACAATAGCGAGGAAAAGAGTGAGGAATTCTAATAATATTAAAAAAAAAAAAAAGAAAAAACAATTGGCTAGTTTTATTTATTGTTGTTCTGGTTGTAATCATAGCTTTTCTTTACGATATCTAATTATATAAATTTTTCTTTAAATGTCACCTCTATACTACTATAACATCGTAGGTATAACATTTATTTTCGTCGTAAATAGTTATAAATCAATAAATCAATGATACATTTATTGCTGTACATTCTCGAATTCTCAAATTTGCACAACGTTCCTTGTTGTAGATTGAAAACACAGTGAACTTTATGAAAATGTCTGTTCTGTAGCGACTCATAAGTTATTTTTTCCTGAATATAAAGGTTATTAATTTATCAAAACAATAGCCAAAACTTCTTTGATCCAAAATTGAAAAGGAAGAATTAAGTCAAAACTTTAGGCCTGTAATCATGACTCGAATGGTTGTTACCCTGATGGTCAAGCATTGTCGTCATCTCTGCTCTTGATGCTAAGCTGTTGATGAGAGAAGATGATGGAATCTCCCATTGATGAAGCGAAAAGAGGATTATGGCGGCTCAAATGCATTAACAACTGTTGAAGAAAACGAAGAAATGTGGAAAACAATGTCGACAAAAGAAATGTGGAAATCGAATAATATTTAAAAAAAAAAAGTAATATGTATTCGTGTACTAGTTTTATTTGTTGTTGTTCAGATTTTAATTAAAACATTCGTTTACGATATTTTAATTATATGCGTTTTTCTTTTTATGTCACCTCTACATAACATCTTATACCATTAGTTTTCGTCGTAAATCTTCTGCAGCAGATGCCATATTGGCACGGATTTTCACACATTTGCGCATGATGCATCGCCCGTATGCAGCAGGTTAATTTTGTGCGTTAAGCCCTAACCAGACTGGCTGCTCGCGGCTGCACGCCGTCGTAGTATGGTGTAAAAAAGACTTCAATATTCGTCCTTAACGCAACACCAACAACACGATTGCTACAATGTTGACCTTGTAGGCACGTAGTCGCGCATTGCTTCGCACGAAATTTTCTTCTGTCTGGAGAGGCCTTAAAAGTGTTGTCGCACACCAACCATTTAAACGGCCTTTCGCCTGTATAATAATAATAATAATGAAATACAGTTTTGCTGACTTGAAAGGTCAGCGAGACATGACAGCGTGGAAAGACCCACCAGTTAGGCCCAGCCCCCAGCTAAAATATACGAACATTAAATATACATCAATGCAAACAGTAATATCGAGTAGATGTAAAGTCAAACCCATTAGAGGTTGGAGTACATAGGCCTTAACGGAAGCTGGTGAAGATTAGCCTTGTTCAACTCACGTTTAAACCCCTCCACCGACATGGCAAAGGCAACCATCTCGGGAAGGACATTCCAAACTGGGACAACACGACCTGAGAAAAAATATTTTCTGCTATCGAGACGACAACACTCACGAACCAGCTTGATGTTACGCCCTCTAGTCTTAGTAAGAGTTTGAAGTTCGAAGAAAGGAAGCTCGACCGGTAGGAGATGGTGAACGAATTTTGTAGATTAATATTAAAGCCGCTTTTAGGTCTACGGAGTAACAAAGAATCTAACTCGAGCCGAGTAAGACGTTCCTTATAGGGCAAAGAATGCAGACCTATGAGTAACGCGTCTTTGTACTCATTAAATTTTGTCCACATCCTTTAAAAGATGAGGCGACCAGACCTGACTCGCAAACTCCAACGTTGGACGAACATAAACTTCATAATGCCCATAGCAATGTTTCCAGTTACCGGACGTAAAGCAGCGATGACCACTAGCTGCACGACGATTTGGAGCCTGCTGAAATGTGACTGCTGTGAAGTGACGATTTGAGGTTAGCTTTAAAGACGATCCCCAAATTCCCCACCGAATCAATCAAAACCAAAGAAACATTACCAATCCAGTAGCTAATTAACGTGGGCAAATTTCCCATACGCGTGGCACACATTTGTTCGTAGCCAATAGCAATGGCCAAGTTTCCGACCATCTCGCCAATACTTTCCTGCAGTGAAACAGCATCCTCAGAGGAGACAGACAACTGGTGAGTGAAAGCTGCGATCATCCGCGTACTTCGACAGAATTGTCGAGGAATTTAACAATTTAGGTCATTGATGTGACTACAGTACAAACAGCAACGGGCCCAAAGCGGACCCCTGAGGTACACCACTCATCATCTTCGAGTCACAAGGCGTGACCCCAGAGATCACGATGTGTTCTGAACGATTTGTGATGAAGGCATGCAGCCAAATTAACAGGTCCCTTGAAAAACCCAATCACTGAATTCGGTTAGTATCGTTTGTTTGTTTGTAACACCTGTCATCACACAGAAATTGCTACCGCTTCCGACAGCTTCGCTACATCGTTAGGCCTAACAATGGATCACGTAACCCATCAACAAACTCAGAGCGCTTTTTTGCTGCAAAAATATGTAGTATCAATAAATCTTCTTACAGTAATAATAGTAATTAATGATTCTTAATTAATAATTGTTGGATGCAGAGGGTGAAAAAAGGCTGAAGGATTTCCACATTGTACCTAAGAGCAGCATCATTTTTATTCCTGACGTTGGGGGAAAGATAAGATGCAACATATTTAACGTCTTCAAATCCGTAGTTTCTTTTCTCCATGGCCAGAAAAAAAAACCGAACCAAAAGAAACCAACAAAGAGTATCAAACGACATACTCGTCGTGCCAAAGCATGCACTAGACAACAATGCTAGTTCTAGTCACACACTAGTACCACGACCATGTAAGCATACAAACAACGTATGTCCAGCACACACTAGTGTGACGGCGACAACAATAATCATAAATTATAAATTATTATTATTACTATTTTTCAATTCTGCGTAATTTAGCGTCTAGAATGATGAAAAATGACGAGAGATTCTCGAAGTAAATACCTCGAGAGCTATTGGAAATTATCACATTTTTTTCACCGCTCGTGTTTTGGCCCACTCGTGCTATTTATTGACAAATAGTTTTACAACTGCTTAAATAGCACTCTTGTTTTTAGGGTCTAAAACACTCGCGGTGAGCAAAATTATCGCTAATTACCTTAGCTCTTGCGATGTTACATGTGATGAGGCAGCAAGGCGCATGACATTACGTAGTGACGTCACACGTGAAAACAATGGCGAGGTTAGATGAGTTCAAAGAAGAACGATAATTTTGGTAGGACAAGAAGCACCAATAGGCCGTTTTTCACGTTACAAACTTACTTCCGGGTCAGGCCAAGGGATTAAACGAAGGAGGCAGCCATGTTGCTGGAAGGAGACGGCCATGCTGGTGTTAGCGACGTCATATTACACCAGAAAAAGCGAAGCCAGCAATGTCAGCCAATCAGAGAACTACAAGGAAGCGCGTCTATAAAATGAGACTGTTGGCTTGCTTGATAAAAGGAAATTCATTTAAAAAAACCTAATGTTTATTATAGTTGGCTTTTTTACTGAAGTGAATGCTTTTTTTCGTCGGCGAACAACGTAAACAGGACTCCCACATTATTATTATTATTATTATTATTATTATTATTATTTAATTCACTAGCCACGTGCTTTCTTGCAGCACTCTGATTGACTGTTCGGGCTACTTTGGCGGAAATGGTGAATATGACGTCGTACCACGGTCCCAATCAGTGTATTTTCACAAAGACAATACTACCGGAACTTGGGAATGAACCATCTTCTCAAGTCGCTCCATTTTTGGATGAGCTGATACGCTCTCTACCCTGAGGGCTTACGGCTGAAGCTCTCCCTTCAAGCATCATGCTTAAGCGACAAAATCAACTTATAAACGCGGCCTAAGCAGAGACTACTTGCCCTACCGAATTTGGGTCCAAATTACATGACCAATTTACTGTAAAACGTATATACAGTGCATGATGTTTTTAATGAACTGTGGACATGCGAGCTATACCTCGGCAGGCCTTGCATGAACCGAAAGTCGCTGTTATTAAGTTTTGTTGTAAATGTTGCAACAGAATGTTTGAATAGGTGTTCACCTATTTGTGCGTGATTTCGTGTGTAAAGATGTTGACACACACCAAGCATTTAAACAGCTTTTCACCTGTATGGTTGCGTTCGTGATGCACCAGACGACTTTAAGTGTAAAACTATTGGAGCTCTTAACGTATTTGAATGTTTTTTCACCAGTACGTGTGCCGCCAAATTTGTTAAACGAGAAACTGATTTATTGGATACATCAGATTTAAGCGGTTGCATTAATTTTTTTTAATGAACTGTAAACTCCCAACGTGTGAGATATACCTCTTTCGGCCTTGCGGTAACCGAAATTTACTGTTGTAACATTAATTTTCATCGTAAATGTTTTGCAGCAGATGTCACATTTGGCTGGCTTTCACCTATTTGCGCATGATGCATCGCCCACACGCGTGTGATGCTGCAATTTAATTTTGTTGCGTAAAGTCGTCACCACACACCAAGCATTTAAGCGGCTTTTCGCCTGTAACTTTGTGATCGTGCTGCACCAGACGAGTTTTCTGCGTAATTTTCGTTGTGATTTTGGTTTTTGTTTGGAAGGTGGCCAGACAAATTCATCGCGCATGCAGAGATCACATTTGCAGCCATATATACAAAAAAATAAACATTTGCCAGTCATTTTTAATTTTTCTTTCTTTTAATTACTTCCTCCTTTTCCATCCTACTCGAGTTCACCTCACCCTTCTTCTTCCTCCCCTATTTAATCCTATTGTTATGAGAGTTTATTGATAACCCTTACCTTAAATAATAATAATAATAAAACATTTGGTGCTAGAGCACCCAGGCCTGAAATGGACCCGTGGGTCGCTAACAATCAGCTAAAGGTCGTTAAGCAACCAAAAATAAAATCAAGCTACACTAACGAAGCAAGAGAGTTGTACAGTTAAAACTAACGTAACAGTGTTATGGGGTCAAGTTAAAAAAGATAAATAAAAATAAAATATAGCAACATGGCAACAATAGCTGTTACAAAGAGCCAGAATTGCACTAAAAAAAGTTAAAACAACCTACATAAAATACATAAAATGAGACATGTACTTATACAAATCTACAGTCCGCAATTTGGTCTTAAAATAATTTAGTCACAGGGAGCCGGCACGGACAACATCATACCAACAACAGACATAGATATCATATCTATGTCATATCTATGTCTGTTGTTGGTATGATGTTTAATGAGGTAGCCATCTCCAACTCTCCCGGTAGATCATGCCACACCTTGACAACCCTGTTAGCAAAAAAGTATTTCCTACAGTCAGTACGGAACGTTCCAGTAACAATTGTGAGAGCATGACCTCGCATACGTTTATTAGCACGCAGCTCGAAAAATCGGCAGAATTCAACATCAACCAGACCATGCAGCAATGAATACGTCAGGTACAAATCAGCCCTCAGACGGCATAATTCGAGCAATTCTAATTTCGTTAATTCAAGCCTCTTGGCATAGGAAAAATCTTTTAAACCACGAAGTGACTTGGTAAAGCGTCGCTGTACAGATTCAATTTTATGTCTCCCTTCAAGTAAGAGGACCAAACAGCACTTGCACACTCGGGAATAGGCCTGACATACAGTTTAAAGACCCACACAAGTGTATCGACACCTCCAGTAGTAAATAAATACCTTCTTAATCCACGCAGAGCGCTGGCTTACCATCTTCACACTACTATGGTTGCAGTGAGTTCTCATTTTCAGATCGGATGTGAACCAATAGCCAAGATTTTTAACAGTTTCTGTGTGTGGCACAACAAAAACTAGAGAAAGTGGATAATCCCATTTAAAATTTAGTTTCACAATACGTAGTACACTCATTTCTAAACGGCAATTGGCAATTGTCACGATGCTGACCAAGTTAAGAGCTCTATAGTTTCAGTAACTAAGCCATAATAGGAGTCGTCGTCAATAATTTGACTGTGCATCTCTACGTCATCTGCAAATTGGCTCAGGGCGGTATTTTACGAATTTAACTGTAAATCGTTTAGAAAAATAATAAAGAGGAGAGGACCTAATACACTCTCCTGAGGTACACCACTAATCACCTGAGTTACGCTACGACTTTGTGCCACCAATAATAAATAACACATTGCGTTCTGCCGGACAAGAAATCAGTTAACCACCCAAGTAATTTTCCTCGAAAGCCATAAAATAAATACGAGCTTGCTATGCACCACTGACTCAAAAGCCTTTGCAAAGTCTACGTCAGGTGGTACACCGCAGTCAACTGATGCGGTCCAGTCGTCTAGCATGGTCTAACAGCTGTAGACTATAGTGGACCGCCTACAAACGAACCCAAATTGGTCACTCGACAAAATATGGTTTTCTAAAATAAAAGAAAGCATATGTGTTCTGATAATACGTTCCATTACCTTCCCATCACAAGCACACAGTTAGGGTGCCCCAACTACATACATGCGATAAGTGCAATAGTATAAATGCAAAAACGTAACGAACAAAAATAAAAAGCCAGGACAGTGCACAAAAATTACACAATTTGCAATGTTTTGAAGCACTCTCACTTCATTTTCAAGCAATAAATAAAGATAAAAAATATGTGGCTAAGAAGCCATAGTCAAGTTAATAACCACACTCACTGTGAAATTATGAAATTAAAAACTCAAGCCCAATCACAGCAAAAAAAAAAAAAAGGAGCTTTGGCCCAGTCTTACTGGGCATTCTCAACTGCTACCGAGTTTGAATGTGGTAGCAGTTGAGAATGACCAGTAAGACTGGGCGAAAGCTCCTTTTCTTATCAGTTTTTTTTTGCTGTGATTGGGTTTGAGTTTTTAATAGTCAAGTTTAGAGGTCAACCGAATTTCGGTTTCGGTTCTGGTTTCGTCCATGAAGTTAATAGCTCAGTTTCGGTTTCGGCCAAAACCGACGAACTGGTTTCGGTTACGGTTTCGGTTTCGGCCCGAATCCTATGCTTCAGTTTCGGAAGCCGAAACTACTTCTACCTCCTGGCCGTATACAAATTCCGTACAGACTACTAGGCTGTAGCTTAGTGGTGTCGACATCCAGGGGGCAGGATCACACATCCTGCTTGCATCTGCCATGCCCATCAATAATAAATACAATAATTTAAAAATCCAAATTCAAAATATTTAAATGGCTTCGATGCACTGAAGGTATTTATGCTTGCATTTGCCTTTATTTATGTTTTCAAGCAAAGCTCTTACTTACTGAATGAAAAGCCCTTTTCCGTGCCCTGGAATGACACGAATAAATAAGACTATTTTTTAAATAAAAAATGAGTAATGACCAAAAAAAAAAAAATACAAACAAAAGTCGTGCAGTTTTGTAGCAAGACTGACAGGTTCTTTTTTAATTCTAAAACATTATTTTTGTTGGAGGGGTAGGGGGACAGGCTGGTGGGAGGCCACACATTCATGATTTTATGATTTTATTCCTGCTTTTTTGTCAAATTATTAAAATTTGTACTTTTCATGTTTTGGTTCCGGTTTCGGTAGTGGTTTCGGGTTCGGCCGAAACTGATTGATCGATTTCGGTGCTGGTTTAAGTTTCGGCCGAAACCGAATTGCCAGTTTCGGTAGTGATTTCAGTTTCGGCCGAAACCAAATTACTGGTTTCGGCAATGGTTTCAGTTTCGGCTGAAAGTGAAAAAATTGGTTTCGGTCGACCACTAGTCAAGTTAACTATTTTAAAATCCGTAATATCGTAACGCTGTAATTCACAAAAACACTTCTGAGAACACTTCTGAGAACACTTCTGGGAACACTTCTGAGAACACTTCTGAGAACACTTCTGGGAATTTTCTCAGAACACTTTTCATGGTCAAATTAAGAACGTTTCAAGTGTCCTTTTTAAGAACACTTCCAATGAGAGCACTTCTCAGAACACTTCAAGTGTGCTTGTTAAGAACACTTCAAGTGTTCGGAACACTTCATGTGTTCGGAACAATTCATGTGTTCGGAACACTTCATGTGTTTTTATTAAGAACACTGCCGAACACTTCAAAATGGTCAAATTAAGACCACTTCAAGTGTTCTCAGAAGTGTTCCACCAGAAGTGTTCTCAGAAATGTTCTCAGAAGTGTTCCACAAGTGAAGAAATTTTGTAACATTACAAAACTGTATTCTGGGTACTCAAAAATGGAAAATCAGACTAAATTGCATGAGTAAATCCAAGATTTATCAGTTTTAAAATCCAAGAGAGAACACTCGTTTATTTTCCTCACCTCTTGGACTTAGAATAATTTGCCGCTTATTGTAAATCATCTTGTTTATGATTTCCACATCTTTACCCAAGTCCTTTAGTTCAAAATATAGGCAAAGCATACGAATCAAACTAATAACTAAAATGGACCTAAGGCAGCTTAGAAACTGCAAGTGGGGTAGTTGTTAGCGGTGTGCTAGTGGCAGTTGTTTCTAGCGCACGATTTTCGCTGATAGTTTATTGAAAAATTCCCTACTTATCTAAAACTGAATGACCGTACTATTTAAGAGTAGTATAGAAAACGTACGAACAGAGGCAGAAATGGTACTGACGCCATCTTGGATGACGTCACATCCGGTTAGGGTGCATTATGGCCAAAAACGTGGCGGTGCCCATAGGGATGCCATTTTGGGGTTTGCCCCTACGGGCGCCCTAATCCTAACGGAGTGTGCACCCTAACCGGACGTGACGTCATCCAAGATGGCGTTGGTCCCACTTCCGCCGCTGTTCGTACGTTTTCTATACTGCTTTTAGGTAATACGCTACAGCCCTTCTAAACTAACTCCTTTAGTTTCAACACCACCTACAAATTCTGTAGACTGCGCTTCTTTAAATTTTGAGCATAAGTTTAAGTTATTCTCAAAAATCCTGTAAACACCCTAATAATCATAATACAACAACAACAAACAACCCTAATTTATTTACCTGTTGTTTTCGCTGACCGATGCCCCGGCAGTACATATCACTTCCATTAACTTTTAACCTTGTTGAACGCGAGTGCATGCGCGGTTGAAACCGCATAATTCGAAGCATTCACCACTTACCTGGAAAGAAAAGAAAAAAACATTCTTAAAGAGAGATGAACAACACTACAAGATAGATGAAATAAGCAACAACACAATAACAAATAAATGATCCAAGCCAATTTGGGGAACTAGTACCAAAATAAGTTGACAATAATGGAGGGAGATGTGTGTCGATTTAACTAAAAGGTTATAAATGACTTTAAAATGTAGCTAATCTGGAGTGATACAACCAGAAAATTATTGCATTCCAGCTCGATTACTGCTGAGTTTTTGCTTCGGCGTATGCGCTACTCATTGGTCATAATTAAAACAGCGGTATACTTTACTCACGGGCAAGATACATGGCTTTCACAGCAATTTTTAAAGCCGAAAGGTGGAATACATGACAAATAGCGAAAATTGTACACTAGAAATAACATAGTTTTGCATTCCAGATCGATTACTTCTGAGTGTTTGCTTCGGTGAATGCGCTACTAATTAATTGGTCATAATTAAAACAGCGGTATCTAGACACACGCTAGTGTGTCGCCGCCAAGTAGACGTTTTATTGTTGTTGGAGCTTAATTGTCAGAGCGTAATTGTTAGAGTGTTATTGTTGTCGGATGGCGGCTCACTAGCAGGCTGTGTCTTTTAACTGAAACCAACTTATACGTGATTTCAGCATACTGGTGTAAATTCCTCATGTGGTAAAAATCTTTGCAAATCTTTTGAATCAGGTGTCTTGGGTCCAGTAACAAAGAAAACGTCAACACGAAAATGTGGGAACGTGTCCTTCATGGAGAAAAAGTGTCCTCAATAACGTTGATTTGTGTTACTGGTGACTAGTAACTAGTCCGCAGGCTCCCATGTTTATTCTCATAGGGTATAACGACACGTCTACAGCTCATAGGGAAAGTTGCCAGATCTAAATTTCGGCAGATAGGTAACGCGTCATATGGGGAAGTGCCTTTTTCTAAAATGGGGGTTGGAGCTAGAAGCACGTGGCCCTGAAGTGGCTCGTAAGTGCAAAATTATTGTTGTAACCATTGTTTGTATTGTCATTCAACAGTAGATTATAACATGCTTAAGTGTTGCACGCTGATCGTTTCAGTACTTATATTGTCAGAATGCACTGGTTTTGCAAATAGGTGGTTCACTAAGAGACTGAATATCTTTATTTTTTATTGCAAAGGTTTGGTCTTTTTTTTTACGGTACACGAATCCAAACTGAATTATCTGCCCCACCACGATAAAAGGGACAATTTTGCTGGAAAGAAGATTAGGAAACAAAATGCAGATCGTCAGCACAGGTGGGAACATGTTCTTTATGGAGAAAAAGTGTCCTCAATAACGTGACGCGGACATTTTATTTTATGTAGACTTACTGTTCTTGCAGTCTAGTGTAAGTGGCGAGTAATTTTAAACAGCTGAGAGTTGATTAGTTTTAGTAATCTTCGTCTGCCACCAGAATATTAGAACTGTATGAACATTTACCATTCCGTGAGTTTGTAGTATGTGTTCATGATTGAATGATTAACGTTAACCTCGGGAGAGCCAAGTGAAGGGGGATGCGCTGATTGAGTGAACGAAGCGAACAAAAATCAGCGTTTGTTAGCCAGTGCGCTCAAAAATCGGATTAAATTGACTTATCATGCAAAACATGGGCATACAATACGCCAAACCATGTCCATTTGGCTGGTGTAATGGCTAATTGGGCAATAGCAAACGTAAGAATTATGAATTAGAAAATTTATAGACACGCCAGACAAAAAAGGTAGAGGCCACTATTAGACAGTGGAATTCTTTGTAGTCACAGGCCTATGAAAGTTGTGATATCCACCCAAAACCAAAACTGGTAACGAGCAGCCGCCAAGTTTCCAAGAAGGATCGGCCTTTCAAAGTAGTGATATCATTCAACCAGGGAAAGGCCACCAAGGTTAATCCTATTAACCAAGTTAATCGCACCGAATAATACTTTGGACGTTAAATGAAAACTTGAAGATTGCTATCGCCAGTAGCAATCTTCTAGTTTTCATTTAACTTTCGAACTATTATTCGGTGCGATTAACTGTGTACAGTGCTCCACTTCTTGGAAAGACGGACGAAGTTGGAAGAAACATAATGTGGGTCTCTAAATGGCACTTTGAGTACTCAAGTTTCCTACTAAGATCTTGACTTAAGCTCCCCAGGCTCCCATCGTGTAAGTGTTTACCAAGATTTGAAGTTTTTAGCTTTGGTACCAGCTGTTGCGAGTTCTTTCAATAGCCTTTCTAAAAAAGAAAAAAAAAAAAATTCGGCTCCAGGTGGAGGTGGAAAGGGGTGAGTGCTTTATCTTGCGGGTGTTGACTGTGTTACGGATACAGACAATTCTCGTCACGTAACGCACATTCGTCAAATCGAACGTTATCGTACTGCTCTGAATGTTGACAGAAAAGAGGGTTTTTTTTTAAACAGACTTTGAATAATGATAAATTCGAGCCAACCAGAGATCTAAAACAAATAAATAGCACACAACTGCAAGTTTTCCACTGCCTAGCAGCATAAAGCAGAAGTCTCCCACACAAATAAATAAATAAACAAATAAATACTTAAATAAATAATATAGAGACGATGCACGAGGCATCCACCCACCCAAACACCCAATCGGCAGATGTTAAGTGGAACAGGTACCACCATAATGACAGTTGTTTTTTGCCGCATGAGGGAGGAAACCAGAGTACCCGGAGGAAAACCTCGTGCAACGGGCGGGAAACAACCGGAGAAAAACCCGTACATATATACACTTCCCATCACCTGGATCGAACTCGGATCTGTAAGAAGCCCGAGATGTACATACAAATGGGACCAGGACGCTCATCGAATCTGACGCCCAGTGCTCGCAGCTACCCGTGCACCCGTATAATTCAGTTGCCACCAGCAGCAAAGGGCAAAAAAAGGGCCCGGAACAGGCCACTAACGACTCGCCCAGTCTTTAACGGACACATTAATAAAATCAATCACAGCACTCGGTTGCAAAAGGAAGGCCCTTAAAGTGTGCGCGGCCTATCTTGAGTTCGTCGCAGAACGAACACAGATAATCTATAGTACGTTTTTGGCAGCAGAGTGCCTTGTTGATATCCAAGATGGTTACAAAAAACAATGACGGCCGTAGATGAAAGCCGCCCCCTCCAGGAAGACGTAGCCGCTCATAAAATACTTCCAGGACTCAAGATACGCCGCGAACACAATAGAGGAGTGTTCGTCAAATAATCTTCAAAGAGCGGGTTCTGACGGAGCCGAGACAGCCCCCTCAGTCAACGAATTCCAAGCCGGGATAACCCAGATGGAAAAAAAGTATTTTTTTGCAGTTAAGTTTAAATTTGGGGATTACTAATTTCAATGAGTGGCCCCCCCCCCTTCCCCTTCTCCCGGTAAGTGATGAAGTATTGATCTCAAAAAAATGGGAAATCGAATGATAACAAATTATGTATTATTTTGTAAGCCAGATCGCTTTTTAGTCTACGTAGTTCGAGGGATACGAGTATACGAGTGTTTTACTAGTTCGTTCGTTCTGAGTCAAAACCCGAAACGGACAATTATTGAACGAATGTCAGTTTTTAGTTTTGCGGGAAACGTATACCTTAAAAATTAACCTTAGTAGGTATTTACCTACTAAATATGTGTGAAAAATCTAATTTGTGCTGCGATTCGCCCAAGCATGCGTGAATACGCAAGCAGTAGTGTTTAAACGCCCAGGAAGCCAGGAAGGACCTTTGCTTTTCAAGCCAAGGCCGACTAAAATAGCAATTGTGTGTCCCGACCCCGAGGCAAACGAACAGCACGAACTCAGTGGTCAGCGTCCTCGACTCCAAACAAGTGAATACGTGCGAATCTACAAAAAAAAATTGACGTTTTCGACAAAATGCTTTAAAAGGACATAATTACTTCCGGTATATCGTGCGACCCGTTGAGACCAGCGATTGCAACATATACACAGATTAGAGTTAATGTCGCCAAATCACCTCGCACGTAAGAAAAAACAATAAATTGAATGTGTTGACAACTTTTACATACGTTTGAACTAATGTCGCAAAATTTAGTCATGCAGGAAAGCCAACAGGGATTTATGTCCCTTTAAATAGTCAACGTCCATTCCTCAAAACCTGAACACATTTTCCATACAATTAGTACTTATCGATGGAGGAGTGCTACTTACTTAAAGCTACATGCATCCGTGTTGGATTTCCTGTAGGACTCAGTTTTGCGACGTTAGTTTTCAAACGTATATGTTGCCAACACAGTTATTTTCTTGTTTTTTCTTACGTGCGAGATGATTTTGTGACATTAACTCTTTGTAAATGTTCCAAACGCTATTCTCAACGGGTCCACGACATACCGGAAGGATTTGTGTGCCTTTAATTGGTTACAGGAAATTCACTACAAACAAGATAAGAGAATATACATGCCCTCTAGTAAACGCCTGGCTAGTAAATGGGATATCCTGGGTTCGAGTCCCAGTCGGGGCAGTTGTCTTTTCTCTCTTTCTCAGACTAGTGTATTGTGTATCCTCACAAGGCCAGTCTTTAATGCAGACTGCTTGCTTCGTTTACCCTTTACCTTGTGATTTCTTTTTTTTTTTTTTTAGTAGCTGAAACCCAACAACGTTCTTTGCTATTAGTTCTATTCTACTACTGATACTTGGGGAATGAAGGCCCCTTTTTACCATGAAGGCCCATGAAGGCTATTTTACG
>JAHWFP010007739.1:0-24271 GCA_023313725.1 Lithobius niger | reverse complement strand
GTACAGTAATTATGCTGTGCACGATCAAAAAACGGTAGGTCGACAGCATTAAGATTGTGTAAAATCTTATACGTGAGTATAAGATCAGCAATGATGTGACTGAGTCTTAGCAAATCAAGGCCAAGATTCCGAAGTCGATCATGGTACCTAATTTCCCTAAATCCAGGGAAGATTTTTCTGTGAAGCATCGTTGGATTTTTCCTACAAGGTCAATATCTTGGCCAAGTATGGAGACCAGACACGGGTTGCATATTCCACAATTAAGTGCACGAAAACCTTAAATGCCCAGATTTTAGTAGCAACGCTTCCTGGCGTAAAACACTTGTTAAACAATCATGGAGCGACGAAATGCCACGGTTACGATCTTTTGGCAATGAACAGATGATTTAGGATCCTAGGTAAACCAGATTCGCAAATCTCTAACTTTCATCGCCTGAGGTAAGGGCTCGTGATCGAGAAAATACTGTGGGTAAAAGTTTTTATTTCCCACGTGAAAAGAAGAGCATTTTGGATTAGAGATAACTAAATACAGAGAGGGCGAGCTGCCACTGTTGAGACCAAGACTGTAACCGCCCCCTGGATTTTAGCCTCCAGTTTTGAGCATCCAGGATTTGAGCCTCCATCGTTCTGTCCAGCGAAGGACAGGAAGTTGTATTTTCAACCCCAATCTTTAAATCCTCTCAAAACTTGACCTGTGGCAATATTAAGGTCGTTTATGTATATTAAAAAAAGTATAGGCCGAAGCACTGATCCCTGGGGTACTCCACACGGGACTGGCTTCCAAAGTAGGGCTTAAAAAGGCAGCCAGCATTTAAGATTTCCTTCGATCCAAAGCATGGTCAACTTAACACCATGGCCAACTTAAAAAGATGGCCAACCTATAATGATCTTGGAGAGTTTCTTCGATACTTTTCATAACTTTTTTTTACTGGACATAGTCCATATCCAGTAAAAAAAAACGTTATGAAAAGTATCGAACGAACTCTCCAAGATCAGTTTCAAATTCTTTCAATCTCCGATTGAAAAACTCCAGAGATGGGGCAAGAACAACATCTCTAAAATACAATTGCAAGATGGAAAATTCAGTTTTACGTCCCCCCCCCCAACTTTTTTTTCTGGCTTAGTTTCGTTTTGAGGACAGTAAGGTTTCACGTGGACTAACACTTCTGCAACACTGTGGTGTCTGAAACCTTACAGGAAAGCTCACTCGTGTTCCTTTGCTGTTTTGACTTTGGTTCACTTAAAGGGGGATTGCCACCTAACGACAAGCTGCAGTATCTACACCATTTGTTCTGTCTAGCCCTTACTTTCAACAGGCGAAGGAACACACAAATAAATTTCTTTTTACACAATAAACAAGCCACGTGCCTCCTTAATTACTGAGCGTAAAGTTAAGTGATAAAGTTAAGCCTAACGACATCACGGGCGCTTTTTTTTTTATATATCGGCTGTTTTGAAACGGAGATTTTGAACCGCTAGATGGGTGCCATCTAGTGACAGTGATATCGTTAACCTTGGCCAATTGCTCAATTATATATGTGCACGTGAACCAACTATATATTCAACTCGAGGAAGCCCGTGCTATGCACGGGGTCATGAATTACGTTTACGGAAACATTTTCCGGGACATTTTTCCGGCACTCTTCCCGACGACTTGTCAGGTTGATCGACCACTCATGCCTGCCTCCTCTTTCAATGGAGGTAGAATGGGAGAGCGCATTTGCAATGCGGGCGCGAGGAGGGGAGAAGTGATTGTTCGGCCCGACGACTTGTCAGATTGAACCTTTATTGAGTTGATCGACCACTCATGCCTGCCTCCTGTTTCTATGCAGGTAGAGTGGGAGAGTGCATTTTCAATGCGGGAGTGAGGAGGGAAGAAGTGGTTTTCCTTTTAGCCTTCCCTTCTGATTTAGCCTTCCCTTTTGCTTTAGCCTTCTTTTAGCCTGCATCCAGGATTATAATGTAGATAATTAAGGAGGCACGTGGCTAGTTTGTTGAGTAAAAAGAAATTCTTTGCGCAGTCCTTTGCTTGTTGAAATCAAGTGCTACGTAGAACTAAATAATGGTAGGCGGCGCCAGATGCTGCAGCCTGTCGTTCCTCGGTGAAGAGGCACCTTTAAACCTTACTTTAAACAAACTGGTTTCATTTTTGGTTTTCTAATTGGTTCGTACGTGAGGTTTCGTGTTAAAAGTTCGAAGTTATTGTTCTGGCACTGAAAAAAAGCTTCAAAATCAAAATAGAAAAGTTTGCTGTTTCGATGTGAATGAGGACCGTAAACACATTCGGCGCAGCGCATTTGAAAACCTTGGAGAAGAACAGGAAGTTGAACCGCAAAGCACAACCGGAAGCGCACTTGAACAAGCACCTCACGCAGAAAAATTTTCGATAAGTGCATGCATAAAATTGTTTACAGTTCGTTTCGAATGCAGGCCTGGCTGGAAATGACAAGTCTACGTACGCATCGACCTCCGAGGAAGAATAGGAGAAAGAATCTAATGATTATCGTGATCTAATTCGAAACCGGAATTCTTCATCTTCATCGTCAGATTGCCGAAAAATGTATTGAGTAATTGTCCTGATGCAGGAGGGGGAGGGGATGCATTGGGGGAAAGGAGTGGGCTGTAGCAAAATCGTTCAGGGACTAGACTTTGTTGTTATTTTCCTCGTAACTAATGGAGTTAGGCTGAGATATATTTAATCCTTTTTTTTTTTATATATAATTTAAAATGTTTTATGCTGACCTACAACTTTGTAATTCACTTCTCTGCTGTATCCAGGGATTGAGTGAATTAAATCAATTTGATATGAAAAATTGAATAAAATCACGATTGAACTCGACAAAAACGCGATCAACAGAAACGGTAATCCGGCAGTTTACTACACAGCAAGTTACATAATTACCTTGCAGCAAAAAAAAATGGCCACTCTCGACTCTATGAGATTACCGTTTTAGCTCAAATCGGTGATAAAAACGATATCATCAAGCTTTTATTGACAATTGAAATTAATAACTATTGTTTGGCTGTTTATGTTAGTTGCCTGCAATTTTGCGGTTACATTTAAATCCACCGTAACTATGAAAACACGGTCGTGTTTGCGGCAGATGTTCAAATTTCTTATCGGTGGGAAGCGGCCATTTTGTTTCTGCAGTCAAGCTAGCGCCTATTTTGTTGCCGTATCTAACACTGCAGGAAAGGAGGATAAGAGATGCGTCCAAATACAACCTCACTGCAAATTTCACTTAAACTTCTGGGAAAAAATCCAGACATTCAGCGAACTGCTTTAGCAATGCGAAACAAAAGAAACGCATGGACCTTCCAAACAATCTTCTTAACATGCAAATACATAGGTTTTCCAAAGCGACACAGGTATGCCAAATATGACGAACAAAAACTTTAATTACAGTTAGAAATGACGGCAAAAGAATTATAAATTAACAGTATTATGAAACATTAGATAATCCTGAATAATTATTTATTGATATAGGCTAAAACAGTGGTGCCGACTGGAGGGGGGGTGGGGGGGGGGGGCGGCGTGAGGAGCATTTACTCGATGCCAATTTTAGGGGGGGGGATGAATTCCTCCCCCCTCCCACCCCCACAAAAATTGTATGGCTGACTGGCCTATTGTTTTTATGACTTTTTTGCGGGGTTTGGGGCAAAGTTTCCTTCCCCCCAAAAAAGGTTTTTTAGGACTAGTTGGCTTACTATTGGGAAGAGAGAAGAACGAATTTCCCCCAGAGAATCAGCCAGCCAGTCGCTATAGAAACGAGAAGTTGGTATCATTATCAATACCATCATCACACCACGAACGATACAGAAGCTTGTCTGCAGCAAGCCAACAAAGTTAAAGTCCCCGTCGGCTTCGACAATTTTCAAATTCCAATTCCAACTGAAATATAAAAATTATTACGCAACAGCTTTAAAATAAAATTTGACAATTTAAATAAACTTCCGACATGGCACGCTAAATAAATATAATTATAATTGCTTGCTGGTCAACAGTGTGTCATGTCCCGTACTCATATTTTAACACTCGTTTAATTTTTTTAACCCCCCCCCTTCCAAATAAAAAAAATTGCACACTTAATAGCATGATAAGTTTACGCCAAAATAATCATGCTATGAAATACAAAGCTTTTTCTAAAGTTGGAAGGAGGGGGCTTTAAAAAAATTTGGGGAGGTGTCCTCATAGTCTTGGGGGGGGGGGGGAGGGGCACGGACACCCCTACACTAAAATACCAAATCAACAACTCATTTGCATCTGAATTAAGTTAATTCCGTAGGACAACACGACGAGCTTAGATCATCTTAAGGACTCACCTTAACTAATCGTGGTACAGATGAACCAACACAATTTTGAACATTGCTACACAATTTGGAAGAGGAAGAAGTAGATTAAAGGGAGATTGAAAAACCTGGGAAACGGGAATAAGCATCCTGTACCACAATGAAACAAAAATCAAACAGATGGAAACAAAATTAGGGGGAAAAAAAGCATTCGCCAAGTTTTGCGTTCTTAGGTGATGGTAGTGGTTGTTGGGTGTTGAGTTGGCTTGTTATTCTATGCTGGAAAGTTGGTAGTAGCCATGTAGGTTTTGATATCACTACTTTTAAAGGCGAAACTTGGTGGGTTCTTTCACTATTTTGGTTTTTAGTCTGATTGTTCGGTCGTCTGCTGGAGGAGCAATTTACGTGGCCAATTTGTGCGAAATACTACAGGACTTAGAACAGTGGGCAACTTTCTTTTTCGAATAAACCTATAAATAAATAATTTCGTCGTTCATCTCTCTTCCTGTCCGTCAGAGCCGCAAGTGTTCTAAGTTTTCAAAGATAAATGCGACTCGTTTTCTCCAACAAAAGAATTATCTTTAGCTTCAGGCACCCAACTGTGACTGCGTTGGAAGACACTCGCAAAAATTTTGCCCTCGTAGGGCAAATTTTCGTCTCGCCGACACTACGTCCACAATGAAAAGTGGGATTGGCCTTTAGCACCTTTGCCGCTCTTCCGCACTTCGTCTTTCTGCAAAAGTTACCAGCGGACAGCAGTTCCCAGCCATCTTCCAAATTGGATTACTCGTTCCTGCGAGGCCTCGGTCAGAGTAATGAGACTTACTAACCCAGTCTCCGTTCTTATCGGCGTCCCCCAGGGCAGTGTCTTGGGCCCGCTGCTTTTCCGGCGTGTACGTCTGCGGGGTTGACCCCTAACGACCGCGTCACTGCATTATGTGCGCTCCCCAATAATCGATAGGAAGATATTCTGGTCTTTTTGACTCCTCTTGAAAAGTCCGCTGTCTTCTCAGCCTTTTCATGCTAAGTCGGAGGTGTATAGCCATCCGCCGAATAATTGTCTTCCAAATTACGCGCCTCGCTCGTGCTGCCGCGCCCATCGCGGCCAAATCTGTAACATCAGAAACAGCAACTAATCACAAATTCCTTCCAATTATGAATGTATCTTTAAAAGCGTGTTGCCACCAAATGCGGGGCGAGGGATAATCGTCTAACTGGAAAATCGCATAATTGGAAGAACGTATAACGGAAAACAGTATAACGGAAAGTCGTCTAACAGGAAATTCGTATAATGGAAGATCGTCTAACTGGAAACTCGTATATGGAATATCGTCTAACAGGAAATTCGTATAATGGAAAATCGTCTAATGTCCCTGCCTCGCTAGCGCTGCCGCGCTCGCTGCGGCTATGTATATAACATCAGAAACCGCAGTTAGACGTTTATCCAGGTAGACGTTAATCCATTCATTATACGATTATCCATTATACGATATTCCGTTTAGACGATTTTCCAGATTTTTTATTTATGCTAATATTAGACAATTATCCCATTAGACGATTATCCAGTTAGAAGATCGTCCGACGCCCCCCCCCCCCCCATGCAATATGCACCATTGAGGGCTATCTAGTTCTCTCTAGCGGTTGCTTGCAGCAAGGAATGGAATGCACAAAGAAATATATTTTAAGACAACAAACAAGCCATAGCCTCCTTAATTACCGAGTAAACATTTGGTACGTCTTCGTGCACCTGGGAGCCATCTGCAAATGTTAACAAAATGACTGTACTAGATGGCGCTACGTTAGAATATAAAGAATCTACCGTGGCGCCATGTAGTGGCAGTAATATCGTTAACTTTTACAGCTTGCTCACATGTGCACGAGGATGTACCAAATTTTCACTTAATAATTAAAGGGATATACCTCCAAGCGCCATTTTTCTCGATCCTCCACATCAAGTACGGCTCCAAAGGTCTATTTACTTATCGTTAGTGTTTCCCTTGCTAAAAAACCGTTTTAGAATGTGGCGTCTAGGAGATTTTCTGTTGAATATTGTTAGCTATATTTAAGAACGACCCGTCACTAAACGACGCATTGCGCGCGTACAATAATCATGACGTTTCACCTCTGTGTGTTCATCTACTAATTTTCTAACAATTACCATGAGATCTAAAATCTAATAGACTAAAGCGATAAAAATTAAAATTAATTATTCCAATAGATTGCCGAAGCAAAATTATAAGACACTAGCCTAGAAAATTATAAATTGTGATTTTAAAATACGAGAATCATTCTGGTTTGTGTCGACACAATCGTTGAATTGATTCTGTCTCGTGTACTATTCCCAAAGCCAACCGAGACAGCAGCTATGCGAGGAACGCAGCTACCACCCCAGCCGACCTTGGCACTGTTATTGCTCGGATGACGATCTGCGCGTAGCTGTAATTTGGCACGTGGAATGTTATAAGGCAGGTCGTGTGTCCCTTTAAGGAGGCGCGTTGGTCGTCTGTTGTTTTTTTTTTTTTTTTTTATATTTCTTTGTGCATTCTTGCCGCGATCAAGCGCTGTAGATAACTAGATAACGCTAGATGGCGCTAGCTGCAGCAGACTTTCGTTTTGGTGCCAGCCCACCTTTAACTGGTCCAATGTTACATTTTGAAAGAATATTTGATTCGGTGAAAGGGGATTCGGCGAGAAGTGCATACAACCAGTAACGTGTTCCGAACTACACCTTGCAGAAACGATGAATGGGATTATGAGAGACTGGTAGAAGAGCTCTCACAGCTGGAAACAGGAGCTTAAGGCCAGAAATAATTATTTACTGACACGAATCACGTGACACTGATTGACCCTGACGGTGGTGACCACCAAATCCCATGCGCTAAAGAATTCTCCACAGTCCCTTTAATACCGTGATTTAGGGTCCACTACCGCAGAAGCTCCGAGCAAGATGGCCGGCCTATCTATATTCCGGCGCGTGAAGTTTAGGTTGACAAGTTTTCGGTTGCGTTTCCGATGTTATGTAGTTAGCCGTGGCGAGCGCGACAGCGCGAGCGAGGCAGGGAATTTGGAAAAAAACTGTCATCATTTTCGTGAACAGCGACCTTGATTTACCCTTTACACCAATAGAGATGGTACAACCTTCCACGTATACAGATCGATGGTGGACGAGATTGGAGCCGCTGTGGTAGTGGTTCCCAGATTTATTTTTGTTAACGAGAATTCGTGCCTCCGCAGGCATTTTAATACTTACAAATATGACTGACTGATAATACAAATTTAATTCCGATAATGAAAAATGTTTTCCGTGGACGGAAAACATTTTTCATTATCGGAATTTAATTTTCCTTATCGACCTTGTATTGCCGTTAATGGGTATTCAGTCCGATAATGAAAATTAAAATGCGATAATACCTTCTATTTTTATTGCTGTTTAGTCCAAAACATCAATGTTAATATTCCCAACCCAGATAATATTTTCTTTCAGAATTTTACTATCAACTAAATTTGGAATTTCCTCTATTAATTTTTTTTGTATCAGTAGTTGGCTCCCTGTAAACAAACAAAATTCTGTAGTTCTGACTTTAATAATTAAAGATATATCTAAAAAAACATTTTATTTTTCAATTTTAATTCTCTGCAAGTGTAAGTGTCTAGTATATGACTAGGGCACTTAAAATAATGCCACCGCACTACCTCCAATTTTAGTGCCTTCTCATTGTATCCAGTTAGTTTTTATATAAGCAAGTTTCTTTTTTTTAAAATCCTACTTCACTGAGTAAATCCAAATCCCAATCAACATTTGTCTTTTCAAATGTTAACCACAATTTATAATTCCAATTTTTTTCTCTGTTTTCTTTAGTTTACACGAATATTTTTGGTTGATTTGATAGGTTATTTTTTTCACGAATCTCTTCCTTCAAGTTCGACGCATCTCAACAAATTAAACGAACAAATTCCTTTTCGTTTCTTCTTTCAGTTTCAACTCCATTTCAGCCAATATATTTTTTATACTTTAGGTTCTCTACAGTTTTGACAGTTCTCACGTGACTGTTATTTTCATTTGTCCTTATTTGCCTTCCCGAACCACCCATAGGCTACGTCATGCCACGACTTTTGGCGTACTTTTTTGTTTGCCACAAAAAATAAATCTGAATATGTTGCCATGTCCTTTGCTAAATATTGGCATTTAATTTTGTTTTCTTTTTCAACCATTCATCACATTCATTTCTTCCTTTAAATTGTACCACGATTGTGTTGGTTTTATTAGTTTTTCTACATGAAACTTGTAGACATTTTTCAGTATGGGTCTCTTCAAAGTCTGCAATTTCGAGGATATTTTTCTTCCACCCGAAAAATTTCCAAATTTTTATTCGTGCTGTACTGGTTCAATTCATATTGTTTAACTTTTTATTGATCCATCTCATTTTCAAGCTTGCCACTTGTTTTAGTGCGACTTTTGCAAACATGTTACTTGATTTTCCAGCTTGTCAATTCGCTGTCTTTGTTGGATATTACCTGCTTTCATTTCTTTGTATTGTTTATTTGTGAAGTTAATTGATTCTACGAAATATTTGAGCTCTTTTTTTGCACTTGAATGGTTTCAGCGTGCAGCCTAGCTTCCATTTTTTCTTAATTCTTCTTTTTTTTCAGCATCCATTTGTTCCATTTACTTAATTAGGTATTTTGCGGTCTTTTGATCTTCCGAAACGCAATAAGCCAGCATCATCCTCGTGTGAGCGCAGGCTCTTCGTCAACGCAAATACCACAACGCTTTCTTAGCGTTTTTTGTTTTTTTGTTTTTTCCTCCACCCTTCATTTAACTTAACACCGCTACACAGCCGTAATGATGTTTGCCATCACAGCCTAATTATGTAATCACCATCTTCAGGTCGTTTTTTTTTAAAACTTCGAGCACATCATGTGATACCGCTAAAATTTAATTAAGTGGTTCTCGGGAATGATGCTAACAAAAATTGACGCGAATGGGCGGTGTTTTATTTTTTCAAACATTTTATTCGTGATTTTTCAGATGCGGGAGACGCATTTTTTTTTTAACCAAATAAAACGAAATGAGTAATTTATATTTTGTTGTGGAGTAAAATATCTATGTTTAATGCCAAGAACAGCGTGCAAAAGTTGCACATTTGATGACAGTCATTTATTGTGTCAAAGTTTTAAGTTGGGACATCCGCCTCTGAACGACCCTTAAGATTTCTTTCGAGGCGTTCATGTGAATGGAACAAAGAGCTGATGTGGTCATCAGCTCCAGGAAATATTTGGTGAAAGTGCTGATACGTTACCGGAAAATTTTTTTACAGTGTCATAAAAAACGTCTCATGCGCTAAGAAAAATCCCACGCGTGCGCTCCTGAGAACCACTTAATTAATTGTTGGCGGCATTAATATAATTCGTTCGTTAGTAATTATCGTTATCATTCATCCTTTTTCCTATACGTCACTACTTTTTCCTGCACGATTTCAAGCGCGGAAATTTTCAAATTGGGGCGCATGGATTCTTTTTACGTATATACTAAAGTTTTTTGGTTATCTGGATCCACTATAGTGAGTCGGCAGCAGTGCGTATAAATGTCACAAGATGTCGCCATTTTCCGTTAACGAAAAAAGGAATTTCCCTCAACGAAAAAGTGATTTTGCATTAACGACAAATTTATATGGAAGTTGTAAACATTATCGTTAATGCCAAAGACTTTTCACAAGGCCAGTCTTTAATGCAGACTGTTTGATTCGTTGACCCTTTACCTTGTGACTTTTTCTTTATTTATTACTCGCATTATTTCTAGTGTGGAGGACAAGAAGCAATGTTGCTTTCACTCCTTGTTTATGTTTGAGACCTCTAGGTCACCAATCAGAAAGACTGAACAGCTACTTAGCTCGGCTGGAACCTGTGGCTAGTATCTGCCCCGGTAGCGCAGTGGTTAGCGCGCCCGGCCTAGCCAGCGGGAAGTTCTGGGTTCGAGTCCCAGTCGGATCGGTTGTCTTTTCTTTCTTTCTCATATTAGTGTATTGTGTATCCTCACAAGGCCAGTCTTTAATCCAGAATGTTTACTTCGTTTACCCTTTACCTTGTGAATTATTCTTTATTTAAAGAATTATCGTTAACAGCAAATTATTTCCCTTTCAGGTAAAATCATACATCGCCAACGGAATTCAACTGCCGTTAACGGTCATTTTTGTAGTGATTTTGATAACAATATAATAAAAGGTTAAACGGCGCTCCATACATACATGCAGGGGGTATGTTGAGGCTATTTACGAGAAGAAAGAAGCGCTTCAACAGATTTATACTAAAAAAAAGCCTCAAAAACACTAATACAAACATTGGGTTATTGAAAAACACCTTCGTCGTACCAACAGTTATTACACGTATTAGTAGTATTATTCTTAAAATGCATGTAATAATGGTTGGTACTTTTTTTTTTTTAAATAACCCAATGTTTGTATTACAGCTATTGAGGCTTTTTTTCCCGTATAAATATGTTGAGGCTAGTCAACAGAATTAAGAACTCCTTCCAATTCAAAATGTTTTATTTCGTTCTCAAAGAACATGGTATAGGAAATGAACCAACAAAAAAAAAAGAAGTCTTTAAGTTACATGAGTTGTAGCATCAAATTCGTTACAACGAGAGTCAAATAAATTTCACTTAACGGTTCAGAAACTTCTCCACCACTTTCATTGTTCACCTATCGTCTGTTAAACCGCAACGTAAACTCGTTTAGTTTATGTTCATTATTTAACACTGCAGACGTTAAGTGCAAAGCAGCATTGCCGAGTTCTGTCCAGTGGCGTAACTACATGGGGCAGCGGAGGCAACTGCCCCCCACCAACAGTTGGAGCCCCCCCCCCCACTGTCCACAATTTAAAAGTTTCTGTAACCGCAAAATTTCTGATAAAAAAAATTGAGTTTTTTTTAAAGGTATTGCTGTAGTTCCGTGAAAGCTGTGTCTTGTGTGTAGCAAATGTTATTGTTTATTTATTTTAGAAAGTGGGAGGCCTGGGCTCTTGTCTTGTGTAGCAAAAACTGTATTTTTTGTTGTTACGGCGCCTCCACTGGGATCTCACCGAGTGTGACGAAAACGGTATTTTATTTTTTTTCAGAAGGGTGGGGAGTGATGGGGAGGGGGGAGGTGGACTCGCCTTGCGTGGAAAAAACTTCATTTTTTCTTTGATGAACGGGGGACTCCAACGGTCTCCCGCTTTGTGTGGAGAGAATACATTTATTTTATGAGGGGCTCTCAACTGGGCTCCCACCTCCGAGCCCCTATTTTGAAGTCACGCCCCTGCTTCGGTGATCGAAATCTCTTCATTTTTTTTTTTTTTTTGGTTTTTTTTTTTTTCGTAAAGTTTTGTTACTTGCGTGCACTCATTCTCGCTCAGATAGAAGGTTTAATTAATTTTTCCAACTTTTTCAAATTTTTCCGGAAATATTTCTGAAATATTGCCCTATGGCCATTTTATTTTTCCAGAAAAATTCCGTCCCTACCGTTGATGGGCTCTCCTTAAACCGACGATTTTCGAAGGTATAGTTTTGTTCTTACGGTGACACGATCGTTCTCTCGCTCCATCCGCGCGCGCCACACCAATAGAACACCGAAATGGGCCCATATTTCAACATTAAAAACTCGACCGACCAAGCTGCTGAGGCCGTGAAATTTCAAATAAGGCCCTGGTTAATTTCCGTGACGTCACTGTGCCGCCACCTGGCTGCAAAACTCGGCAAAGGTCAGCAGCGTCACCTGTTCCAATCTTTTCTTGTTCCTCCAGCCAAGCTTCCTCTTCCCAAATTGCTGGTTTATTTATTGCAATTCCCGGGACGAAAATACCGGGCGACGCCACCAGCTGGCGGGCGGGAACGTTAGTGCGTGGGCGAAGACGACCTTAAACCCTTTAACACCTAATTCCCTAAAACGAATTGCTCTGCAATCTGGAGAAATAGCCACCTACGCCGCCGCCCAAGTTGCTTCCCTGTTCGATAGCAAAGTACTGGATGAAAACTATAAAAGTTTGACTGCCAACGGAAGGAAGTCTATGCACATCATCCTAGAACCATACAACTATCCCACAACCACCCCGGCAGAAAAAAATTCAGACGCATTCAGACTGCAGGATACTAAAAAATGAGGCAAAAAAAACCAGTCGAATTTCGTGAGTTGTGACTGGCTTTGTAGTTCCCGAGTTTTGTTAATTCTAACTAACTGGCTTAAAATGTTACCTTTGATATCAGACGTATGTTACTTGATGATCTAAACACATCCAAACAAGGGTTACATTATTCCTTCTTTGCCTATACTTTGTTCCACATTATGTTTTCAGAAAACTGACTGTATGATGCCACGTTTTCTTCCACTACGAGGGCAAAAAATCCGTAAACATACCACTTGTAAACTCTAACAGTAACTTTGTCGAGTCTACAAGTGTGATATCCACATGTTTTTGCACTCTTACTGAAAGGAAACGAGTCGTCAACCAGTCAGTTTTCTGGAAACATAATGTGGAACAAACTATAGGCGTTAAAAATTGGAAAATTGAAAGTTAATCTACACTGTACTAAAAACTCACGTAAGAAAACATTGAATAACAGTTTCAAAATAACCATTTTAAATAACCGTTGCAATAGTTTTTTTTTTAGTTTTTTTTATTTACGTGTCTAATGGTGGAACACAGGCAGAAGGTTTCATTTGGACTAAACACTACAGCAACATGTGCGAAAAATATGCGAGTTTATTTAAAAACAACACTGACAGAAACGGAAAGTTAAAAGGATTTTATTGTCGTTTTGATAGCGGCTTTTTTTTTTTACTAATGCCCATGTAACCGATCCTTTTGTTTTAACTCATATTCACCATCAATTTTATTTAAAGTTGCAACCACCAACCAGACGTGCCATTAGATTTCTCCTTTATTATCTATACCACCTACCAGTGAGACTAAATAATGGAGTTGTAGGGACGAACGGTTAGACTGTCGAACCGCAAGACATCGAAATTCTGGTTAAATTAGACGAAGAAATAAATAAAATGGGCCTCCAGGTAAGAATCAGCTGATATCTTGGAGTTTATTCATAATGGGGTGGTATATAATAATAATAATAATAATAATAATAATAATAATAATAGATGTGGCCTTAAGGACAAGGAGACAGGCAGGATACAAGATCGCTAACGCCGTTCCCGGTAGGGGTGTGCTTAATAGGTTCGTTTGAGAAATTTGGTAAAGGGTTGTTTAATGACTAATCGTCGAAAGGCCGAGACAGAGGGGGCGGACACCGTCTCCTCACTAAGCAAGTTCCATGGCTCGATCACTCGAAGAGCGTAGTAATTTTTTTCTGATGTCGGAATGTGGGGTTGCACCAGACAGCTTGAAGGAGTGACCCCTAGTACGAGTTGATGCCGAACAATCAAAGAGAGGAACATCAATGGGCAACAAACCCCTGACGATTTTAAAGGTTAAAGTTAGGTCGGTCCAGAGACGGCGGAGCTCTAAGGGCTGGAGGCCAAGCCGGGTCAAGCGGTCGACATGAGGAACGTCGCGGAGGCCGGGTATACCACGTGTAAATTGTCGTTGCACCGCCTCGATACAATCGATGTCTTTAAGTAAGAACGGCGACCAAACTGGGCTTGCATACTAAAGTAAAGGACGAACATAGACTTTGAAAGCCCAAACCAAATTAGCGATTGAAGATTTAGTGAAGCAACGTTTCACGAGTGCCATGCGACGATATGCCAAAACCGAAATCTTCACGCAGTGTAATGATGATTTAAGATCCTTGGCCATCCAAACTCCCAGATCTTTTACTATGGTTCAGAGTCCAGTGAGTGGGAATCCAAATAGTAGTCAAACTCTGGGTTGGAGTCGCCGACGTGCAGGACTCCACATTTGTCCTGCGACAATGGAAGCTGCCAAGTCATGGACCAGTTGAAAATGTTTTCGATGTCTGATTGTAATAAATAGGAATCCTTCCTGGAAAGTTATAATTTTAGAACTTGATTTGACGTCATCAGCAAATTTGTAGCACGGTCTGTCGTCACTGGAAGTTGAAGGTTGTAGGTCATTAATGTAAATGACAAACAACATTGGCCCTAAAACGGAGCCCTGTGGAGCCCCGCTTATGACCCGTGAAGGAGGAAGGCTTAAGGTTTGCCACGACGGACAGTGTTTCGGTGGTTGATGGTTAACGAATGTTTTTTGCCTTCGAACCTAGGCTTTCCTTCAGCATAGTGTAGCCCTAATTAAAAAAAAAGCCCGACCTGCATAAGGCCAGAAAAGCATATACCCTCATTCGGCCCGCGTTGGTCGAGGAACGGTATTCAACAAAGGTAGACAGTGAAGTTTTAAGAATTGAGGTTCGCGCATGCGTGGAAATCCGTTCATCGAATTTTGTATACAGTCTTTACATTTGAATAACAAACTCTTATATAATGAAAGAGGCCTCAATATTATACTGATCGTCTCCCAGGACCCAGTACTAAATCGAATCCGAGAGCACGATGACATCAGCCGCAAGACAAGCCTAAAGCTCTGACCAGACTGGGTACTCGCGGCTGCACTTCGACGGTGGATGGTGTGCTAAAGACGTCAAAAATCGGTCGATAAATGCCACATTAACTGCTGGAGTGCAGCAATTTTGACCTAGTAGGCACGTAGTAACGTAAAACTTCAAATTTTCTTCTATCTGGTTAGGGCTTTAGGGTTCAGGCTGATAACGCCAGCACAATGGGGACGAAAATATGGGACCCATGTCCTAAAAACCAAGGATGTAAGCTCTGCTCGAGGTCAACAAGTAAATAGCGGACTAGATAGTTCCATCACCCTACTACGCACTGCTTAATTGTAAACGGCGGAAAATGCGCCGGAAATCGAAATTCGGTGGTATTTAGGGTTTTATTTGCCAACCTGCCTCCTGAATGAACATGCAGAATTTACGTATTTTTGGTCAGAATTTATTATGATTACATGCTTTACCTTTCCCTGCTTGCAACAGCAATAGAACAAAGGGTAACGGTCAATACTGGATCCTAAGAAATTTAGGGTCGTAAACTAAAGGAAACGCCCTTACGTAAACCTCAAATCCTTCCTTCCACACTATTCGTTACGACAATTGGCCATTTCCCCTCCCCTTCCATTCATACACGCCTGGCAATGCTGCGGGGACTTTAGTGGCCCTGGCAGGTCTAACCTTGATGGTAAGGCAATCGTGACTCTACACGGTCTTCCTATTTCTATTCATTTGGCAACGCTATTTTGAAACGAATGTTATTTTTAACGTATAGCCTACACATGCTTTTAAATTGTGCTTTTTGCACTTTAATAATCTGGGGTGTGGGGGGTGGGGGGGAAGGAAGGAGGCGTCACATTTTCGCTGCACCATTCCCCTCCTACTTTTTACCTGCACATTGTTCATTGTTCATTGTACATGTTCATTGTTGTCCCACTTTTAGGTTGGCAGTCAGCGACTCCATGGGTCCTGGCCAGTCCTGCTGCTCCAGAAATATATATATTTTTTTTTTACTTTTTCTTTGATACCATTTCTCCGTTTTTTTGCATTAAAAAAATGATATTAAGCTACAAAAAAATTATCGGATTTTGTTTCCTTTGGATTTTTTCTTTGGATTTTTTTTCGTTTACTACAGGGTTCATACCGACTTGAAGGTCAGGGATAGTCAGGGATATGAAATACGGTCAGGGAAAGTCAGGGAAAAAATGGAAAATTGGTGAAAAGTCAGTGATCGTAGGGATATTCATTTTTTTTACGAACCGTATTTTTACGAACCTTTTTTTCAATAATTAAAATTTCGTTTTTAGAATGAACCATGTGGCCTCAGTCCACTCACTTTCTACTACCTTCATTTCCTATTTTTTTTTAATAAAGAAAAATTGAAAAATTTGCAGCGTTATTGTGTGCGCGGCGTATCTTGAGACCTGGAAGTATTTTATGAACGGCAACGTCTTCCTGGAGGGGCAGCTTTAATCGACGGCCGCCATTGTTTTTGTAACCATCTTGGATATCAACAAGGCACTCTGCTGTCAAAACGTACAATCGATTATCTGTGTTCGTTCTGCGGAGAACTCAAGATAGGCCGCGCACACTTTAGTGTTATAATGAAAGGCCTGCGGAGTGAGAGGGCAAGAGTGTTGGTCAGGAATATTTAAAGAAATAAAGTCAGGTTAAATCAGGGATATTCATTTTCAGATTTGAGTATGAAACCTGTACTATTTTTTCCTTCATTATGTCTTGGGAGTGTTTACTTGACGTCTTCGCTTTAGCTTCTTGCGTTGACGCTAAACTTCGCTTTAGCTGTCAAGCAAGCAGACTAAAGTTGCTTCTTCGCCACCTGGAGCTCCGAAGCGATAAATCTTGAGCAGCTCGCAATTTATTAAGAGTAAAGGAGCAATTAAAGGAGGGGAAAGAGGTGACGTAATCGTCGTTCACGACGTGAAGAGAGAACGAGCGAGGGAGAGGATTTAATGAGTTGAAATTCAGCACGTTTTGGGAGGAGAGTCGACGTTTGAAGACGACGTGTCAGAAACGTTTGCGGCTTTGCGAAATTGTCGTACGCACTTTCCAGGATATTATTACGGCGGCGAACACGAAAGCGGGGATTTTCATTTCGGTGGTTAACACCAGAATCGTAGCGGCGGCGGTTAGGTCAAATGACGGCAAGGATACGCCCACTCATCCTGAACTCTGACGGCTATTAATTTTACGGTGAAACGTTTCGTGCGTACAGCTTTACGCCTTAAGCCCCAAAGGCCTCTACCCACATGAGTGTATAAGTTTATGCTTATGTTTATGTTTGCGTACTGTGCGTAGGCAACCATTCCCACGTCAGCATTGATCCTTGCGTCGACCCAACAACGTCAGCCAATAGAGTAGAACATGGTCCAGCAACAAACGAGCCCACACAATAACTAAAATCGAGCTATCAAAAAAGGCTATTGTGCATTTAAACAAAGAGCTGGCAAGCAACCGTCTTCCAATAAATAAACAATCGAGGAATGGAGACAAATTAGCGGCCGAACCGGGTAAACAAATGCATGTCAGCGACCGAGCAAAGCCGTTGGCAAGCGATCGGCCGGCAATCACCAGCAAAAATGTCTAAAACTTAAAAAGTAACTCTTGTCCACGTAGTTTTAAACCCATGTTATCGCCCAATGTTATAATTTTGCATCACGTCAACGTATTTGTGACTCGATAATGTATCCTGAATTTAAGAACACACACATTATTCACTGTGATCGGCACATATCGCCGAGCGAAGACCAGGCGCCATGATGGTACAGCATCACGTGCATCCCTCTTTGTGATTGGCCAACGCGGGGCTGAGCGCACGGCTCCATTAATAATTTGCTCTCTACAACAAAAAAAAAAAAAATGGGTTTAATAACGGGTTTATCGAGTCACTTTTATACCAGTGGAGGAATGGGCATATCGATAAAGGCGCTACGTCAGAGCTCTGGGGTCGGACTACGTTGCCAGTTCGAATCCGGGTCTCGCAACTCCGACGAAACGTAAGTGCATAAAGGCGGCTTGCTGTACGACTTATTTCTGGTGTACGATTTTTGCTGTTTAGCTTGTTTCCTGTATCGTTCTCATTATTTACAGCGATTTGTGTAAATTTATTTATTTACTTATATTTATGTAAAGCGTCAGTTTCAGTTCTTCTCGTCTTCCCCTTCTTAAAGGTACATGCATCCATGTTGGCTTTCCTGTATGACTCAACTTTGCAACATCAGTTCAAACGTATGTAAACAGTGTTGCAAACACATTCATTTTCTTGTTTTTTCTTTCGTGCGAGATGATTTTGCGACATTAACTCTAACCTGTGCAAATGTTGCAAACGCCAGTCTCAACGGGTCTACGACATACCGGAAGGATTTATGTCCCTTTAACCGTCACAAATAACATCAAAAATAAAATAAAGGTAAAAAAAAAGAAGACGAGACATGTTGAGTCAACATGTTTGGCCGTTTTTTTTTTGTTTTATATTGTTGACAGGGCGATTGACTTCCGAATGGCATTTCTCCTTATCGAGCAAGTACGAGGTAGAAAGAAAAACACTAAAAAAATAACAGTACCCGAACAAAAACTCCGTCTGAACTTGATTTTGACGCTCGTTGACGAACGACATAACAAACGATGGGGTCCGATTCGGACCTCCCGAATCATCGAGAAAGCTGAAAGCAACCCCCCCCCCCGGCCTCCAATCGATGCTTCCTCACATTACTCGTATTAATTACTTCCTATTACGCCAACAAACCATGATTGAGGAAGACTAGTCTGTTTAACCCCTGACCTTCTTCAATTACCTATTTCTAATCGGCGGATCATCAAGCTTTCCTCCCACGCAAGATACCCTCACCGCGGACGTCAATAACAATCCCCCAGCACCCCTTCCCCCATCTCCAACCTCCTCCTAACCGTGGGCGCGGCGAGTATTTTATTTGATCAGCTTTATATTGAGGTGTGGTCCCCTGTTGTTTGCGTACTGTCTATCTATCGTTCAGGGACGGTCCCCACCCAATTAGTTCTCGTTTCATCACGAGATGACGGAAAAGTCCCCCGTGGGATGATAAATGGCTTAGGCGAGCGCGCTCCGAGTTGTAATGCGAACCTTGTTAGCACGCAACCCACCCGGAACAGAGGAATAAGCCGTTAATTTTCGGGATGAGCCGAATTAAAATGCTAATGAGTTCTCGGTTAGAGTTAAGTAGAGCGACACTAGCTGATGTTGGACAACAAGTCGACATTTTAGCGGAGTTTGCTTAACGTGTCACCAGGTGAAAAGGTCGGTATAGCAATTCAGTGGTGTCGACACGGGAAGGGAAGGTAGGGGGGGGGGGGACGAGGGCACAGGAGGGCAAGTGCATCCCCTCAACCACTCCCCTTCCTACATTTTAAAAGGACATTTCTCCCAGCGCCATTTTTCTCGATCCTCCACATCAAGTACGGCCCCAAAGGTTTATTTCCTTACCGTTAGTCTTTGCCTTGCTGAAAATCATTTTTAAAATGTGGCGACTATGAGCTTTTCTGTTGAATATAATGGAACTTTATTTACTAACGACCCGTCACTAAATGATGCATTGCGCGCGTACAATAATCATGACGTTTCATCTCTGTGTGTACATCTACTAATTTTCTAATAATTACCATGAGATCTAAAATCTAATAGACTAATAAGATAAAAATTAAAATTAATTATTCCAATAGATCGCCGAAGCAAAATTATACGACACTAGCCTAGAAAATTATAAATTGTGATTTTAAAATACGAGAATCATTCCGGTTTGTGACGACACAATCGTTGACTTGATTCTGGCTCGTGTACTATTCACAAAGCCAACCGAGACAGCAGCTATGCGAGGAACGCAGCTACCACCCCAGCCGACCTTGGCACTGTAATTGCTCGGATGATGATCTGCGCGTAGCTGTTATTTGGCACGCGGAATGTTATAAGGCAGGCCTGGTGTCCCTTTAAAATGTGACGTCTAGGAAATTTTCTGTTGAACAGTGGTAACTTTATTTACTGCGTCCCCACACGTACATGATCCTTTGCGCGCCTACAATAACCATGACATTTCATTGTTTCTGGTTATGACGACACAATTTTTGCGTCAATGCTGTCACGTGACCCGCAATTCGTCTGCTAGGCCAGACGTCGTTCATATGATCATGAGAAGACGAGGACGGAAGTGACGATGTAGTATTACTACGCCGAATTTCGCGACGGTAGCGTGCGGACACATGACTGCGCGTGGCTGTTATAAGGCATGCCGGATGTTGCTTTAACACTCTCTCGGATCAACAGACGACTTTTAGAGCATGCCGCCAATCAGAAGAAAAATGAATAAGTCCCAACGCAAATCGCGAACGTCGTGAGGGCTTCCCGGGAATCCTGAACAATACGTCAGCAAACACGGCCCAGTGGCCAAAGTGATGACTGCTAGTGCGATATATGGTGAAACTGCGTTTACCGGGCAAGCAATTTCACGATTTAAGGCGCAGCCATCAGTGATACTTCCGATTTGAGATTATGGGATGGCAACCGCCATTACGGCTAAACATGGTGAGCAAATGCAGTTGCAGCAACTCGGAAATGTTGATTGGAGAAACTTATAATTCCGACGATTAGGGTAAAACACGCGCAGCTACAGTTAAACTGTGATACTGTTTGCAAAATTTATCTCAGCACAGGTGAAAGTTTGAACTAATTTTGGAATTGCTGTTCGATTTTATAAATTGATGTTTGCATCGATTTTAAGATATATAGCGTTTTCACATTTGTGGCAACCTGGCTTTTTACATATATGCGTTGCCTTCGCCCACAATATAGTGGTGTTGACGACTGCAATAACGAATTATGGGATGTGCGTCTCACGAATCTCATTCAGGCGAGAGAAAGGCGAGAACTGTGAGCACCAGGTGCCCGCCATGCTTCTCTGGTTTTTTAAATTGTTGTTTAAACTGAAATGTCTGTCATGCTCTTTGCAGGGCGTTACAATAATTTTGGGAATACAATAAATAAATAAATTAATAAATAGATTGTAGGTTTGGCCTCTCGCGAATCTCATTCAGACGAAAAAAGAAAGTTCGCTCCGCCATGTTGGCGTTACCAGCGTCGGCGAAAGCGCCTGAAGGACTGCAGATTGCAAAGGTTTTGAATGCATTGTTTCTAGCACAGTTGCAACCCCCTTGATGGCTGTCGGCCAAGGAAACGCAGAAACGAATCCCACCACCGCCTAAGGCACACTTAAACAAAAATAGTGAAAAAAATCGTCTGATGGGTGAGGAGAAAAGGTTTCAACCCCCGAACTGCAGTGAGGATACTGCTCGTTGTCGTTCTCTCCTAAATCAACTGCAGCGCAAAAAAAAAAACAGAAACAAGCGGCTGCAGCGACTACCTAGCCACACCCGGTCTTCTATACATTTCCACCACTTCCGCCTGTTTTGGGTCACTTCTGCTACATACTTCCGGTTTTTTAAATCCATTTTAACTAATAACAATTGAATAATGGTGAACACCGTTTGTCTCTATGTGCTACCGTTCCATAGACGATGGGAACACTTGTCGGCCACTTCTGGTCACTTGTGGGTCACTTCCGCTTCCGGTACTACTTCCGGTTTTTTTTTTTTTAATTCCTTTTCACTAATTTTTGGACACTGAATCTAATGGCGAAGACAGTTTGGCTCTATGTCTGGTATCGTTCCGGAGATGAAAAAGGTGACGGACGGACGGACAAACAAAGTTGTTGCTATTAGTCTTCCCAGCCGTTTCGGCTGTACAGAAGACCAAAAAATATGCCAACGGAGTGAAAGGGTATAAAAAGTAGAACGTTATTCTTGAATAAGAACAAAACAACCCTATTGGAGGAATCGGAGTGTTTCCCTCAACGGTTATCGGACTCAGAGGGTCAATTTCCAAGAATGATCACTTCCAGAAGATTAAAAGCTTCATCGCATACATATATCTAGAAAACAAATCAAATTTTCTTTATTTTGTTTTTCTCTCATATTAGTAGCCGTTGCACATTGTTTTCGGACAGGTCCAGTCCCAAAAAATGTCGACGGCATCTTCTTTGATCATTGCCGAGGCATCAGCTAATCAGAGAAGCTGACTAATGCTTATAACTTGGCTATCGCTATCAACTATTTCGACTGTGTATGGATTAGCAATAATTTTCATACATTCTGCCCAACTGATCGACCACCGTACACCTACCCAATATTCAGAAGCCAATGAAATTAGTCAATGTTAATTAGTTAATTGTGCGGTGTAATGCCTAACTCGTGTTAATTTAGTAAAGGTCGCATATTTATTAAAGATCGCAAAGTAACAAAATTAATTTTAAAGCAGCTGCTGTACTGTACGTCGTCTGATAGGAATTCATAGATTGATAACAACTTCAAAAGGACTTTTCTCATGAACTAGCAGTGTCGGCACTTCTGCTACTGTCGTTTGGTGTCATCGCGGACGATTTACGAAGCAGATTCACGCTTTAAGGCTCAGCCATCTGTAATACTTCCGTTTTGAGATTGGCCGCCGCCATTAAGGCTGAACATGGTGGGCAAATTCAGTCCCAATAACTGACGAATGTTGGAAAAGTCCGACGACGATTAGGGTAAAACACGCACAGCTAAAAATCAAATTGTGATACTGTTTATAAAATTACCCTAGCACCGGCAAAAGTTTTAACTAATTTTCCCCCAGCTCTTCGATTTTATAAATTGATGTTTCCATCGTTTTTAGGAAGCAAGCATTTTAACGTTTGTGGCAAACTTCCTTTATTAATATTTCGTTGGGTTTGCTGTAGAAGTAGATAGATTATATTGTTACACCGTAGGAGTGATTACGTCAGCAGGAATGGTGAATTATGGGATGTGTATCTCACGAATAGCATTCAAGCGAGAGCAAGGGCGAGATGCCCACCATGTTTCTTCTGTGTTTTTTTTAATGTTATTTTATATGGAGTAGCTGTTATGCTCTTTATAAAGAGTTACAATAATTTTGTAAATACAATAAATACATTTATACATTGGAGGATTGGCATCTCGTGAATCTCATTCAGACGAGAACAGGAAGTTAGCTCCGCCATGTTGGCGTTACCGGCGTCGGCTAACTCCTGAAGGACTGCGGTTTGCGAAGGATTGGAATGCATTGTTTCTAGTACAGTTGGAACCCCCTGGTGTCATTCGCACACCGGTGCACAAGTTTCCTCTGTCGTTGGAGTGACATTTTCTGTCTCCCGACCCTTGCTGTTCAAGAGTTTCCCCCCACTATCACTTCTTCGATTTGGTTTTCCTTAGAATCAGCATGGAAAACTCTATGCACTTCCTCTGTATGAACTGGCATCGATATCGTCTTGACGTCCACATCAGAGTTTCCAAATGCCATCCTTAAAATCTCCTTCAAGCGCCAGGAACCTTGTTCCACCCGAGTCAATCTTCTCTCACACTACGATTGACACCCCACCTTCTCCCACCAAGAGCATGCACGGACAAAGCTCTCCCGAATTGTAGTGAAATATTGAAGTCCGCCATATTTGGGGAAAAGGTTCACGAAACAGCATGAACATGAGATGCTGATTCTTGCGATTTTTCGTGCAAAGCGAATTTAAGTACAAAACACGGCTTGTACATCTTACTCATCATTACTAGCGCAGAGTAAACAAAGAGTAGCCAACTAAATACAGAATAGAAGAAGCAAGTTGCTTTCCCTCTTCTGTATGTTTGTGGCCGTTAGGTCTCCACTGACAAAGGTTAAACGGCTACTAAGCTCTGCTGGAGCCTGTAACCCAGGTTCGACTCCCAGTCGGGGAAGCTGCCTTTTCTTTTTTTCTCAGATTATTATATCTTGTAGTGTCACAACTCCAATCTGCAATGAACGCTGTTTGCTTCGTTAGTGTTATTAGTCTAAGCTTTCACGTGCATTGTCGACTGTAGTCACCAATCAAAGACCAGAAAAGGAATTTCTGCTGATCGCTGCGCCCATCTTAGCTGGATAACTACCCATTCAAGCCCTTCATTCCCACTTTCATGTTATGCCATTTTACCTCGATTTTATAAAATTGTTGTTGTATTTTACTCATTTTGTGTCATTTTATACAATTTGATCCAATTTTTAAGTCATTTTAACATCATTTTGTCGCAGTTTACTCATTATCATGTCATTTTAAACCATTTTATATATATTTTTTTTTATAAAAGATGTAAAATCGATGAAAAGTGGCATAAAATGACATAAAGATGATGTAAAATGAGGCAAAGTGATAAATAGGATTAAAATGACATAATAACGAGGTAAACTGGTATAAAATTATATAAAAATGAGGTAAAGTGATACAAAATTTTACAAATTGTATTAAAATGGCATAAAGATGCCAAAATTGTGTTAAAATGACAAAAGATGGCAAAGTGGTATAAAATGTTATAAATACGGATGCAAACCTATTCACGTTGCCTTTTGGA
>JAHWFP010007738.1:0-12251 GCA_023313725.1 Lithobius niger | reverse complement strand
GTTTGTTGTGTAAAAAGAAATTTCCCTATAGTTCATTCGGTGAACAGGCACCTTTAAGTTGTGCGATTCAGGGATAACCAAATTGGCAAAATAAGTAAAATAGACAAATAAAATTTCGTTGCCGTAATCCGATCGAGCTTCAGGCCTATTTTGTTATGTCAGATAATCCGCTTCTTTAAAAGCAGTCAAATTATTTCAGTTTTATCCCCTATAAAGTTTGGTTGCCACAATCCGACCCTAATTTTCCCACCCCGATAGGCTTATTTTGTTATGCTCTCGTCAGTTGCGGGATAATAAATACTCTTTTTTTTTTTTTTTTTATCAGCGGTCAAATTATTTCAGCTTTACCCCCTACTATAAAATTTGGTCGCCACATAACCTGATCCTAACCTGATCCTACAGAAGATATTGGTACAGATATCTTTAAATAGAGAAAGAAATCACAAGGTAAAGGGTAAATGAAGCAAGCAGTCTGCATTAAAGACTGGCCTTGTGTTTGTTTGTGATCTTTAGGTCACCACTGAGAAAGATTGAACAGCTACTTAGCTCGGCTGGAGCCTGTAGCCAGTACCCGCCCCGGTAGCGCAGTGGTTAGAGCGCCCGGCTAGTAAACGGGATGTCCTGGGTTCGAGTCCCAGTCGGGGCAGTAGTCTTTTCTTTCTTTCTCAGACTAGTGTTTTGTGTATCCTCACGATGCCAGTCTTTAATGCAGACTGCTTGCTTCATTTACAGAAATCTTTGTTTATTTGAAATTGTGCGTAACTGTGCTACGAAGACAAATACATTTAAAGGGACACCCGGCCTGCCTTATAACATTCCGCGTGCCAAATTACAGCTACGCGCAGATCATCATCCGAGCAATTACAGTGCCAAGGTCGGCTGGGGTGGTAGCTGCGTTCCTCGCATAGGTGCTATCTCGGTTGGCTTTGTGAATAGTACACGAGACAGAATCAAGTCAACGATTGTGTCATCACAAACCGGAATGATTGTCGTATTTTAAAATCACAATTTATAATTTTCTAGGCTAGTGTCTTATAATGTTGCTTCGGCGATCTATTGGAATAATTAATTTTAAATTTTACAGCATTAGTCTATTAGATTTTAGATCTCATGGTAATTATTAGAAAATTAGGAGATGTACACACAGAGATGAAACGTCATGATTATTGTACGTGCGCAATGCATCATTTAGTGACGGATCGTTAGTAAATAAAGTTCCATTATATTCAACAGAAAATCTCCTAGACGCCACATTTAAAAAAGGATTTTTAGCAAGGGAAAGACTAACGGTAAGGAAATAGACCTTTGGGGCCGTACTTGATGTGGAGGATCGTAAAAAATGGCGCTGGGAGGTATATCCCTTTAAAACGGTGTTAGTGTTTCTCTTGTATAGCTAACTAGCCCGTCGACCTAATACTGCACCACGTTTTAAAACTCTAGTTTCCACGAACGACCTCGGGTTTTATATACACCGGCATGCAGTATTAAATTCCAGTTTCTGAAATATTTACTTTCCGTTTTCTTGGGCTGAGAAAACTTTATGCCTCCCATCCCTCTTTTTCTCAATTTCTCCCGAATGCGCCATAAAAGGCAACAACTGCGTGACCCGAGCGGTTGCAGTTGCCAGGCGAAAGTTGGGGAGAGGGAGAACTTGAGGTTGAAGGGGCACGGCCGTGCAAAGGGTTGCCAGGAGAGACTTATGGATGAATTTTTAATAAACGAAAACCCCAAGTCGTAGATTTTCATCTTCTCGCCCTCAACAATTTTAACGCCCCGGTTTTAGTTTCGCAACAAAGAGCAAAAAGAAAAAGAAAACCAGAAGAATAAAAAAAACATCGGAATGATAAGAAAAAGTAGAATTTGGGGAGCTTGAATGTTGGCACCAGAGTTTAATGAGCTATCACTTTTTATTACGTTATTTTTTTCAGCGGGATGACAAATATTACGATGCAAGTGGAGTTTATGATGGTTTACTTGCGACAGGTATAGCAGCCCTTTTGAACGAGTGAGCCTTGCAGATAACTGATATTTGATGACATAAAAATCATTTTGCTGTGGTTCCGGTTTATCCTCTGTTATATATATTCAGTGATGGGTGCAATTCCATTTGAGCTGATACATGTTAGGTTCCACTTCTAGCTAATTTCCGTGTTCAAGCAACTCCACTTCGATTAGTTCCAAATTCGTAAGTCAAATTCAGTACTAATCACGTTATTACGATTCACCAACACAATTCAAGTCATTGCCGCATTCCGTTCCAATCAGTTACTTTTATTTTTTATTCTGACAAATAAAACCCAATTCTTGAACTTCCACTCGATCTTAATTTGAATTCCAAAACAAATTCGGGTAACATCTGGCTAAATTGAGGAAAGTGCCCTGAATTTAAACGATTTTGAAGGGATTGGGGGCTGCAGTCGGTCCGAATTGATTTGAATTTTAGAGAAACTGGCCTGAACTGGTTGCGATTCATACGTAGTTCAGGCCAAATAAAATCACATCAGAATGAGCCATCTCAAACCAAATCATAATGAAATCAAAATGTCAACTCCATGCATTGTTATTCCGATAAATGACTTGATAAATCAACTCAACCTGCACGGAACGTACATTGAATTGATGGTCTTCGAGTCAACTACTATCAAGTCATTTTACAATTTCACATTTTCTGCAACTGCCTAAATCAAGTCATTTTATAATTTCAAATTTTCTGCAACTCCACTGCAATTGGAATTGTTCCACCAACATCGGCGCATCAAACAACTCAATGAACACCACCAACACATTCAAAACTTACAAACAGAATTTAAAGTTTTCCGATTTTAACCCCAAACACCGTTAAGATATGTTCCAATTACGAATGGATGATATTGCAGTGTTACTACATTGCAAAAAATAAGCATCTTAAACTAAGATGTAAACTCTTGCATCCGTTTTTAAGACGTTATTGGCATCTTACAGTAAGACGATATACACGTCTTAAAGTAAGATGCTTTGGCATCTTAAAATTTTGCATCCGTTTTTAAGATGTTTTGGCCATCTTAGCAGTTTGGCATCTTAAAGGCAGATGCTTTGGTAGGCATCTTACATATCTGACATCTTATAATACAGGGATCCGAAGTACCGTGGCTCCCTTCCCGTCGTCTCCCGGGATCGCTCAGCTCTTGAACTGCATCCTCCTCACGTCCCAGCCTGCACGACAGCGCCTCGCTGCCTTCTGTCGTAGCGATGGATCGAAGTCATCGTGGCTCCCTTCCCGTTGTCTCCTGGGACCGCTCCACTCTTAAACGGCACCCTCCTTTTATCACAGCCGACACGACAGTGCTGCTGCCCCTGTCGTACAATGGATTGAAGTCATCGTGGCTCCCTTCCCGTTGTCTACCGGGGCCGCTCCACTCTTGAATGGCATCCTCCTTTTGTCACAGCCGACACGACAGTGCTCTGCTGCCCCTGTCGTACGGTGGATTGAAGTCATCGTGGCGCCCTTCCCGTTGCCTCCCGGGATCGCTCCACTCCTGAACGGCACCTCTCCTGGGCCCCAGACGACACAACAGTGCTGTGCCTCCTGTCGTTATGATGGATTGAAGTCATCGTGGCTCCCTTCCCGTTGGCTCCCGGGATCGTACCACACTTGTTCGACATCCGCTCCAGACCCTGGACGGAACGACAGTGCTTTGTCGCCTCTTATCCCTATGGTGGTTTGAAGTCATCGTGGCTCCCTTCCCGTTGTTTCCCGGGATCGTACCACTCCTGTTCGGCATCTCTTCTAGACCCTAGACGGCACGACAGTGCTTATTGCCTCCTGTCGTTATGGTGGATTGAAGTCATCGTGGTTCCTCCCCATTGTCTCCCGGGACCGTCCCACTCCAGTTCGGCACCCTTCCCACGCCCAGTCGGCACGACATTACCTTGTGGCCTCCTGTCGTTGCGGTCGATTGAAGTCATCGTGGCTCCCTTCCCGTTGTCTCCCGGGATCGTCCCACTCTTGAACGGCATCCCCCCCCCCTAGGCCCCAGCCGACACAACAGTGCCTGTTGCCTCCTATCACTACGGTAGAACGAAGTCACCGCACCTGGAATCATCCCACTCTCGTCGCCGTCCTCACTCTGCCCGCCGGCACGACATCGTCTTGTTTCTTCCTGTCGTTGTGGCGGTTGAGGTCATCATGTCGCCCTTCCATCTTCTCCCGGCCCGGCAACGCCTCATTGCCCTCCGTTGTAGCAGTGGATTGTGTCGTGGCTCCCCTCCCGTTGTCATCCCGGGATCGGTCCACTCCCGAATGGCATCCTCATCATGCTCCAGTCGGCACGACAGTGCCTCGTCGTCTCCTGTCATTGCGGTGATCTGTGTCACCAGAGCTCTCTCCCCGTTGCCCCGCGATGGCTGGAAGTCGTCGTGGGCCCCCCTGGTCGTCCTCCGATTCCGTCCCACGCTCGACCGGCATCCCTTCTGCATTCCAGCCTCCACGACAGCACCTCGTTGCCCTATCCGCCACGCCTCTGTCGACACGACACCACTATGTCGTCTCCGTAACGCCGTTCCTCCCAGCCCGGATGTCGTCGGAAAATTGATGCTCGCTCGCCTAAAATGTATCGTTGGGCATCCGCCCTCGATCTCACCGTTCCTTCCCGCACGACACCCGCTGACGCCACTCCTGTCACATCGCCTCTCGTTTTTTCCACAGGCAAGCGCCGCCGATCCTCGCCCCTTTGGACTTACCGTCGCCTCGGCAAGACTTTTGTGCCTTGACTTCTGTCGTTCCTTAACACATCCTCCTTGACGTCAACCCTTCGTCCCGCACCATTCTGGCCATCGGCGGTGTCGCACGAGACATCGTAGACGGCGCCGCCCGCCGCTTGCGGACCACCCGAATTCCGCCTTTTTCTACTCTTCGGTATAAAGCCCGCTCCCTGGACTGGGCCGTATCCTCCTCTCGGCACAAAGGCCACCGGCGCGTCGCTTCCCTCCGCCGGCCTATGCATCGTGACACTAACCGGAAAACACGTTGCCATCACGCCACTCGCCTTCAACGCCGCAACGAAGGTTTCTCCTGGACTGTGCGCCCCTTCGTTGCGACACGGAACCTTCAACACCACGCCTTGGCCGTGGATACAGCTTCCCGAACCCCTCAATACCAACACTTTCCGTTCCTGTCCCTGATTATCCACGGGACTTACGTAGCCATCAGGGCCCACCTCGCTGGCCCCATTCTTCCGACATTCCAACGTCTAGCCACCACCCTCCTACCTTTGCACTGGCCATCGCTTCACGGATCACGCACCGGCCTACGCATTTACCGCCTTTGCTCCTTCTGCCTTTGTCTTCCCTCTGCTGCGCACACCCTACAACCGTAAGTTCGCATCTCCACATCGAGGCTCCCTTCGCTTACTGTCGTTTCCGGTAACCCGTTCCCGCCCTTTTCTTTTTCTCTCCGCACGTCGCAAACTCGGCTGGATAGCATCCTCTGTACCCTGCATCTTCCAAGATTATGGTTAGGATGAAGCAGGCCCAAACTGTTTCTGGTAAAGACTCCTTCCTGGGAAGACTTCCCCTGGTTGAAGATCCTGGATCATGTTCCTACCCGGGTCTTCGGAATCCGGCTCGCCGTGACCCCCATCGCACGGTGTGCCAATTCCATCGCAAATGCGATTACTTTAATTTGCCTTGCCCTACGTGTGTTGCCATACCCCTAGCTGAATGGCGTGTCATTGCGGCATCTCACCAGGCCTCTGCACACCGCAAACGCCAAAGAAACCAGAGGAACTATCTTCTCAAAAAGATCAAGGAAGACCAAAAATCCAACCCCTCCCCAAGTGCTTCCCCACATCTGGATTCGTCACCTTTACTAACATCCGTATTGACTAAGAACACTCTTCTCTCCATTCCCCCAACGCCCGGGAAATCTCATACGACACCTCTCGATTCCCCGGCTTCTGTTGCCTCCTGGCTTAAAAACCCCATCGATCATTCGTCTGCTGCACCTTCTACCACCACATCCGAGGGTAACCCCTCCCCCCAAGAATCGCCTATGAAGCAATCTGAGCCAAGTCCATCCTTTTCTCCGGGACTCGATACCCCATCCTCACCCCTCGGGGATGCTCCCTGCACAATCAACTCACCAATCGACATCGACCCGGTCATCCCCATGACACCTTGTTCCCCTCGGAAGCCATCCGAACTAAGGGAATCTACCACCACCGACCCACTAAACGTTACAGAAAGTGAACCCGCCATTCAAAGTTCGCCCCCCCCCCCTTGTGCGCAGGACACTTCCCCTAAAGTCGACCACGTCAAATTTTTCACCACAATGAAGCACAAACTTCACCTCAACGAGAGGGCCAAACTCCAGTTCATCAAAAATTATGAAAAAATTAAACCCCACCTGGATTCTGTCCAAGACCATATCGACCAACTTTCAACCCATGTAACCTCTCTAAAGGCCGAAAATTTACGTCTTCTTCACTCTTCGGCCCTGCATTCCCTGGATTACCAACGTGCCACCCGTCAATCCTCCCCACCTCCCACTCGGGCCGTTGCGAGCCTCTCAACTTTGCCCCGTGGGTCCTGGTTGGGATCTCCTTGGGGAAAAGCAACAAGCCGTCCTACAAACAACCCAATCGGCTTCGACACCCCTTATTGGACCTCCGCCCATCGGACCCCAGACTGCCGATCTCTTCTTTCCCTTCAAGGCCCGTTGTCGCAACCCCCCACTACGGGCCCCTCAAAAACTCTGCCTCATCCTCCAACTCGGATTTCGACTCTTCGGACCTCTCCCTCCACATCAACCTTTCTGAAGCGTGGGACTCTTTAACGACCAACATTTCAGACCTTCCAATGCACTCTTTCTCACTTTGGCAGTTCGACGACGCCGACTCCTTTACGCCCATGCACCCCCTCATGACCCAAATTTCCAACCAAAAGACTTCGGATCTACCCTGCGACCTCTGCCGTCACAAGGCCAAGGGGTGCCATTTTGGGATCCACAACACCTCAGCCTTATCATTATCATCCGTCTCGGCCTTGGGTCCCTCATCACTTGAAAATCCTTCAAAAAAATCGTAACTTTCGACCTCCCCATCTCCAAAAAAAAAAAAACAGGAAGAGGGAAGAAATTCCAAGACCTACTCTGCTGGCAACCCAGGGCCGAATCCAGGAACGTCACCACCAATTGGACAGGTAACACGTTTATCCCTTTTCTTACTCACATGCTTTCCTTTTTATTCCTCAAAAAAGAAAAAAAAATCTTAAACCACTGGGAGAGGAAATTGTCTCGCTTTGGCTCCGGAAACAACCTCTATCAAACCGTTTCCAAACGAGACCCCAACGCCAACCTCAGTACCCCAGGGTACTCAGCCAAAAGGTGCCCGCCACCTAATTTGACGAGGTCAGCCTGTCAATGCTAAAATTGACAGGTATTGTACTTTGCAGCATAAAGAAAGAACATTTTGCCGGCCCCCAGCCAGGCCGGCTAAAAATGGTTTCTTTTGCTGAAAAGTACAATACCTTCAGGCCCACCCTGCCTCCCCTCAGGTGTCACCTTTTGACGTAACTTGAGACAAAGAGATGGCAAACCCACTGGGGTTTCCATTCTTATAGGGAGGGCACGTGCGATCGGGTGGCTGAGGCGGCCGTCGTAAGCTCAAATCTCAAGGCAAGGACAGCATCGTCGAGACAACAATGCTAAAATTGACAGGTATTGTCAGGTATTCAGCAAAAGAAACCATTTTTAGCCGGCCTGGCTGGGGGCCGGCAAAATGTTTTTATCTTATCTCTATGCAAATTTCCTGCCAGTCAGTCAGTACCAAAAGATAACAAGGGTTGGGTTTTTGCTGGAAAAACCGCTTTTTGCCGGGACAGTGGCAAAAACATGGTTTCTACCAGTTTTTTTCTGGTTATTACCGGCTAAAACTGGCAAAAACCAGCAAGTTGTTCATACGCTTATTTTCACAGTAAAAAATATTCTTCTCACAATATCTAAGCAAATTTTCCGACAGTCAGCTGCATAAATTTGCATAGATATTGTGGTAAGAATATCTTTTACTGTGAAAATAAGCGTATGAAAGGTGAAAAAAGTGAATATGAATTTTCAAAGTAAACGATGTGACATTTTCAAGGGGAGCTTTTATAATTTGCCAATATTTGACCATGGTATGGCACACTTTTTTTTTTTTATTTGACTTCAAGTTTTTTTTTTGTTGCCAAATGTAGGGTCAAAGTGGCAAAAACCAGTTTCTGCCGAAACGGAAAAATCCATGGTAAAAACAGGTGTTAACCACTTGGTGGCAAAAACCTGCCAACCCTGGAAGAAACTGTCTTTAATCTTTGATTGCCGGCTAGAATACCATACGAGACAACCAGCATTCTTCAGAGAATGTAGGGACGAGGGGGGGGGGGGTTACTCTGGCCTATTTTTGTCATTGCCGCCCTACCTTTGTGATAATCAGAATCAGGATAGAATATAAAGGCAAATCGCTTCTCGAAAAACATGGTGAAAAATAGTACCTGATTTTTATTAACGGCACCAGAGGGCAAAATGTGTCAGTCTCTCCTAAGACTGACTATAGTATCGCCGAACAAAAAAAAAAAAAAACCATCGGAGTGTCCCGGAGACTGGAAGTAAAAAATTGCGGTATCGACGGCGTCATTCAACCACGGTAATAGCCATAATAACTTCGGAAATTGACGAAGAACTCGTGATTCAATGCTAGGCAGTATTTGAAGTTGAAGGCCCTATTTTGCGTTCCATTCGAGCCTTATTTAGTTCTTTTCAAGAATTAAAGAAAATACCATTATTAAATTTTCTTTTACATTGTGTATGTCATTTACTTGTACCATTTACAAGTAAATCATTTACTTGCAAATCTTTTACGTAATTTCTTGTATTGATGTCCAAGATTTACAAGAAACTTTAATAATGGTATATCTTCTTTACTGGTGATACGGCGCAGAAGTAACAAAATTAGTAAGAAGAAAGGTACTATTGATACTTGACAAAATTATGCAACTGTTGATGAAAAGAGTGAAGCCTGAAATGTTGGGCAATAAAATGTCAACAGAGTTCGTGAGGATGTTTACTATAGTTTCAGTGCTATTTGTCACTGAAACAGATAGCACTGTTTCAAAACTTCAAAAAGTAACTATCGTCAAGGTTTAATGTTTGAAAATTTACTAGTAAATTTAAAAGTAAAGATGCATAAGTAACATATCAATTCGTGGCAAGGACCACGGATGAAAATTCTTCCTAATTGGCTGGGTTCTCGCAACTCAACAAGTGGCTACAGCCAGGGCCGCAACGAGCTTTTTTGTAGAAGGGATGCAAAGATAAAATGTTGCCTCCCCCCCCCCCTCCCCCACCTCAACAATTAAGCAAATTTAGGGGAAAAGTGACTATTAACCCAACGAAAATATAGTGAACTTTGTCACACTTGGGGCCCCAACTCGCCAATTTTGGTTCCCCTGCCTCCTGGGCCCGGGTGTCTGGCACCACTCCTACTTACGGCACTGGCTGCAGCGACTACCTAGTCGCATCCAGTTTTTCGTATCCTTCCGCCACTTTAGGGCTACTTTCGCTTCCTGTTTCCGGTTTAATCTAGGACGATACATGGTTAACTGCGTTTACCGGACAAGCAGATTCACGATTTAAGGCGCAGCCAAATGTGATACTTCCGCTTAGAGATTATGGGATGGCAACCGCCATAATGATTGTCATGGAGTGCAACATTTTGGAGAACACACAAGTCCGACGAATAGGACAAAACACGCATAGCTACAGTTACACTGTGATACTCTTTGCAAGATTTATCCTATATATCACAAGTAAAAGTTTGAACTAATTTTCCAATAGCTGTTCGATTTTATAAATTGATGTTTGCATCATTTTTAAAATACACAGCGTTTTCACATTTGTGGCATCCTGCTCAATATACTTTGTTCCACACTATGTTTTCAGAAAACTGACTGTATGACGCCACGTTTTTTTCCATTACGAGTGCAAAAAATCCGTAATCATCCCATTCGTAAACTCTAACAGTAACTATGTTGAGTCTACAAGTATGTTATTCACATGTTTTTGCACTCTTAGTGCAAGGAAACGAGTCGTCATCCAGTCAGTTTTCTGAAAACATAATGTGGAACAAAGTATACATGCATTGTCTTTGTCGCACAATGACGACCGAAATGATGAATAATGGGATGTGTTATCTCACGAATCTCATTCAGACGAGAGCAGAGGCGAGAACAGAGTACAACAGGCGCCGCCTTATTTTTTTTTAAATATTTTTAAAACAGTTGTTTTAATCTGAAATTGGTGTCATGCTCTTTATAGTGGGTTACAATAATTTTTTTAAATAAAATAAATAAACGCAGTTAACCATATATCGTTCTAAATCTAATTCAAACGAGAACCGGAAGTTGGCTGGTGCCAGGTTGGCGTTACTGACGTCGGTCAAGCGCCTGAAGGAATGCTTGCCTGCGAAGGTTTGGGATGCATTGTTTCTAGTATATCCAGTTGCGACCCCCTGGTTTAATCAAAACGTAAACTTGGGCAGTGGCGCCATGCCATTCAGTTCATTAACGATGGCACCCTCTGACGGTAAGTGTTGAAAGTGGGTACTAGTTTCAACGAAATATTTCCTGTTGGCAAAGCAAGAATGGCATTACTTTACCCTGATCAGAGTTATCTTGGCAACATTACCCGGATTTCCCCCTCCCTTGCTTTCTCTTTCTTGCCTTAAAAAATTGGGTAATTACGGAGTTTAACTGAACCACGCTAAATCACTCAATTGTTTTGCTAACCGATGCAGATTATCATCATCCTCTTCCTATTTCGCATTAAAAAATGGAGGGAGGTGGGGGGGGGGGGTCTGTATTAAGTACCGTACTGAAAAAAAATATTGAAAATGCGTAAAACGATAAAACGGCTATGTTAAAGCACCGGCCATCTTGCAGGACACAGAGTGGCAAGAAAACCTGATTTACATCGCAATGAAAGGAGACGGAAATGATCTAACCTAACAAACCTACCCTGCCTAACCTAACCTAACCTACCTAACCTAACCTAACCTAAAAAAAATAACAACAGCATAGTTTGGAACATTACTTTCCGTTTTCGGTATGCCAACTGTTCGTGCTACTCTGAATCCCGGAACATGGCCGCGCTTTACACGGCCGGCCCACCGTTTTACGTAGTTAAAAAACGTGTTGGGAGAACTAAAAACGTGTGTAGAGAACTAAAAACACATTTCCCCCTTCCCCCCCCCCCATTTTTTTTAACGTGAAATGAGAAGAGGATGAAGATCTAGATCGGTATGTACCAAAATTGAGCCATTTTACGTGGTTCGGTTAAACTTCATAAATACCAAAAAATGCATTTTACTAAGGTTAAAAATTGAGCCAGTTCATGTACACGTTCAGATCTTCGTGTATCCGGCGTGTGAAATAGGTCACTGACCGACATAATGCAAGTCAGCATTGTCAAACTGGGTGAAATATCATTATCGCCCAGTTCCCATCATGCTTGATGTCTACATTATTAATACCGTTAATCGACATCTGACTGACAATGCGTCCGCTGTGGTAAAACATTCGTCTTTTCACACAGCATGATGTTGACGTTAGCGGTACCCAAATTTTTTACATAGAACCGGCGGAAAAAATTAGCTTGGAACTGGAAATGTATACGATTTCAGTAAAGAAAGGCAGAGTAATGAATGGGTAACGAATTTCCCTAATACGTGGAAATGGATTAACCTTACCTGTTAATAAAATTTAAAGGGCTAGCTATACCCTCGGCGTAACATACGCCGGTCAAGCTGATCCCCACAAGTGAAGTATTTTACTGGGCAGCGTGAAATGAAAATGATGCCCGACTACCCCCTCGACCCCCCGGCCCCCCCCCCCCCATTGTATGGTCAGCTTCCTCTAACCCCTGCGGTCCCCCATCCCCCAATCCCCCCACACCTACTGGATCCCCCTTGAATCTTCCTCGTGTGGGGTCTGAATGCCCCCAACCCTGCTCCCCATCCCTTGAAACCCCAGGTGTTTGGTCTTCTTAGGGAAGTAAATAGCGTTTTCAATGGAGGGCGCCACTCTTATTCTCAGTGGGGCTGAATTGCCTGTTTCTCCGTTTTGATACTAAGCTATTCAACTATTCAACTCGGCTCTAACATAGTGTTTTATCTTGTAGTATGTGTGTTTATTGAATGGGACTTGTAATTTTTTTTGTAGCTTGCTCATTGTGGGTGGACTTTTTC
>JAHWFP010007737.1:0-15405 GCA_023313725.1 Lithobius niger | reverse complement strand
TTTCATATCCCTGACTATTCCAGATCTAAAAACGAACATCCCTGACTGTCACCATATTTCCAAAACTTTCTCTGATCGTATTTCATATCCCTGATTTTCTCTGACGGTCCACTCAGTATGAACCCTTTAGTAGTCCTTACACCACAGCAGGCTACAACGGGCAACTCTAAATCACGCAGCCCATGTCAATCCCTGGCAAAAGGCCAAGCCAAATAACTCATGGACAATCGCTTTTTAGAATTATCTCTCATACAAATTAGCCTTAATGTCTGCCTTGCCGCTAATGTACTACGTCTTCAAGTGCTCCAAACAATAATAATAGCACAAGAGCAGCTGGAAGATAGGGACTTCATGGTCTACCAGTCATTAGAAGCAAAGTTAAACTTGACCGAGATTTGTAATTTGTTCTCATTGTGTAGTAGGAAAGGAAAGACAAGGGAAAAGAGGAAAACAATTGATGTTGAAGCCAACAAAGAGAAGACGTCCGGCTTTGAAATCAGCCAGAAAACAGTAAAATAAAGCAATACAACGCATGCCTAAACCCAAAAACAATTGTAGGAATGCACCGAATACATAACCGAGTACTCAACTTGCTGGAATACACCACCGAATACCGAATATTCACCAAACAATTTACACATTCGGCAGAATACCGAATTATTTGGCGAATACTTAACCGAATGCTCTGCCGGATACATATAAATTAAACATTTGATCATTTCTCCTTCTTTTAGCAATGTCAGAAGACAACTCCTCACAAACCAAAAACTATAGTGTCCGCGGCCTATCTTGAGTTCTCAGCAGAACAAACACAGCTAATCGATTGTACGTTTTCAGCAGCAGAGTGCCTTGTTGATATCCAAGACGGTTACAAAAACAATGGCGGTCATCGAAAAGCCATGCACCCCCCTCCAGGAAGACGTAGCCGCTCACAAAATACTTGCAGGACTCAAGATACGCCTCGCACACTATAAATGCTTAGCTAAACGTTCTTACATAAACACAATTGCATAAATATATACTAAAAAAATATTCGGCCAAATATCAACAAATCTTATCCAAGGTTGCGTTAAAAAGCTCATGATGAAATTCCCTATTTTTCCAGAATTTCCAGATCAATGCTAACACTTTTCCCATATTTTTTTTTTGGTCGAAGGAAGGTGCAGTGCATGACTTAAAAATATTTTTTCACATTTCAGTTAAATCGCAGGAACTGTATCGCATTGCTTTGCTAAATCAAAAGTTGCACTTCCCTGACAGGTATTGGCAAGGAGCAGGAAAACGCCACAATCTGAACAAAACTAATATCTCGCTTAACATGTAACTTCCCACATTACTAAGGCTTAAAGAGTTTTCGCTTTATCAGAAATGAAGCAAAAAGGAAATGGAATTTTTAACTGAAATGAAGTGAAGGTTTTAGAAGCAAAAAAATTAAACCCGAATTACCTATTATTTATAAGTGAAAGATTTTCCGGACATTGTTCAAATTCCATGATTATCGGTAAATATTTTTCAAATTCCCTGAATTTTCCACACTTGATAAATTCCCTGAACTTTCCAGGTAGAATGCCACCCTGTTATCAGGATTCTGCCGAAAACCGAATATCACTATTCGGCCAAAATCTGTATTCGGCCGAATATCGTTATTCGGCCAAAATCTGTATTTGGCTAACTACAAACATTTGAATTTCTGGCCAAATAGGCCGAATACCGAATAATTACCGAATTCAACACCGTGGAATGCCATTTCAGGGGTGTTGCTGGGAGTACCAGCTTTTTTCACAGTCCTTCTTTTTATTTATTTTTTTTTACATTTTTCACATACCTGCTTTTTTTTTCACATACCTACTTTCATTTTTGTATCACTATTTTCTCCGTTTTCATCTATCACCAGTTTTACATTTCTTTAATTAAAAAGTTTCTTTTCCAGTAACCATAGTATAATTTCATTCAAGAGTGCGAAAGTGACTTCAAAGAGACTCCGCTCATAAACCAACCAATTTTTTTTTTTTGTGCGTTTTAGCCACAGGCATGCCGCTTACGTAATTCCAGGCCCAAAATTAGGGCGGATAATTTGATTGTTTTTACTTCGTTTGTGCGTTTTGCCTTTTTTTCACACCAGCACTCGTATTTTTCACATTTTTTCACAGATTATTTTACCACTGGCACATTTTAGGGAGAGACAGATATTAAAATCGGTATCGGTATTTAAAGATATTATCGGTATTTCGTGCATCAGCATCGGATCTGAATCGGTATTACAGATATTTTGCCGATACGACCATCTTCCGTGAGCATTGGCTATTCTGCCTAGCTTGAGAGAAACCTTTCCTGTATAGCACCGCTCGCATCGCATGGCATCATCTGGACAGCATATCGGTGAATTTAACGCGTGCGTACTGTCGGCTTTTTGAAATTAGGCCTTTCTGCAGTGTGGACTGGGTTTTTTTTATGGTCAGTGGTACGAATGAGTTTGACTTATTTACCTGTTGACTTTAAAAAAAAATTAGTTATCGGTATCGGTGTATCGGATTCTGTATCGGTCGGAGTGAGGGGAATATATTGGTAACGGATCGGATCGGTATTTTTATGTATCGGTCGATCCCTAGCAAATTTTCACATTTTTTCACACCGGCAGCATCCCTGCATTTTATGGTTCAAAATTAATCACATCACCAATGTAGTCCAAAAGGCAACGTAAATGGGTGTGCATCCGTATTTATTATCTCCTTTCGAGCCATTTGGCTTTCCGTCCAGTTTATTAGGCTTGCGAATGGCATCCTATTCGTTAGAACTCGACAGAAAGCGAATTAAAATGCTGTGCATCCCTACTACACAAAAACACAATGTTACGTTTAGCCTAACACAAAAAGTTTTTGCTCCCGTTGCATAGCGGGCAAAACAGTATGGAGCCTCTACCTGGGGTGTGAGGAACACCAAGGAAAAAAATCAAGTTTCCCACAGAGCAGCAGAGGGGGAAAAAAATGTATCACCACCCCACATGGGAACGAGGGGTTTCTCCGAAGAGCTCAACGCCAAATCTACAATTCCGAGGTGTCATTCACGGGACAGGCTGCCAATTCAAAGCGTTATCTAAATGACACACACACAAAAAAAAAAGTTTAAAAAATCGAATAAATCAACTTTAGTGATTATAGGTACACGGCATCCTTGAATGCGGAGAAGAATTCAATCTTTCCTCCTTTCAGAAGCCGGAATTATTTTTTTTACCATTTAAAAAAAAAAAGAGGAACAAGGAGAATTAAAATTATAAATGATGCTCTCATTTCACCTTTTTTTTTTCAAAGTTAAGAATATAGTCTTCATTGTTGACAGTTAAAGGTACACTCCTCCCAGCGCCATTTTTCTCGATCCTCCACATCAAGTACGGCCCCAAAGTTCTATTTACTTACCGTTAGTCAATCACTTGCTAAAAATTCGTTTGAAAAGGTGGCGTCTAGATTTTCTGTTGAATATTGGGGAACTAAACCATGCGCAATGGCTGTTTGCCGTGACGTCACCATGAGTTAGCCAATGACGAACGAGAACAACGGCTGTTTGGCCGTCTGATTGGACTAGCCCAGTCACGTGATATGCACGTCACAGCAAACAGCCATGGCGCGTGGTATAATTTAATAGCATCCTGCTAATATTTACCTCGCAATAAACATGACGTTTCATCTGTGTGTGTGTGCATGTACTCATTTTTAATCGTTAGCTAATAATTACGATGAGATCAAAAAGCTAAAGGACTAACGCGGTAAAAATTATTTATGCCAATAGATCACCGAAGAAAAATTATAAGTGAGATGCTAAAATACGAAAACCATTCCGGTTTACGCCGACCCAATTTTTGCATTCATGCTGTTTTCTCTATCATGCCCAAGGCCAACTGAGATAGTAGCTGCGTTCCTCACGGCGAGGAACGCAGCTATCTTAGTTGGCCTTGTATTATTGCATCGAGACTCGCGAAACGGTGCGATGGTAACATGCGCATGTGGCGATGGGCGTGTGGCTGTTATAAGGCAGGTGGAGTGTGCCTTTAAATGCAGTACAAAAAAAATTAAAGTGCAATTACATAGATTTTTACTTCCATCTAAATTGCTTTTCGGCCATATACACAACTAGACACCACAAGAAGTCGTCGTAGCACGTTACGTATCTACAATTATTTCATCACTGCATCACCACAAGATACCTTAATAGGTGACGAAGCGCGGAGTTCCAACCCCAGAGCCGACTGAGGTAGCGCTATATGCAAGCGTAAAACTGGTAGTTGCCTTCCACCTTACTGTTTTAGGTACCCATGTAGCCAACAGAGCTAACTCAGTCGGCTCTGGATTCCAACCTAGTACCTCAATCTGTCGCGAATTATTTCGATGGCACGTTCCAAGCTAAAACGGTGCCTTCACAGGCTCTTGGGGTAATGCAGTAATGAAACTGTTGTGTTGAAAGTATGTGGCATGTTCCCACTGCTCCTGTCATGTCCACGTAATTTGCGCAAGTAAAAATCAATGTATCTGCCTAAAGTATAAATAATTTACAAGGGATACCCAATAATTGTTTCTTCAATAACACTGGGGGTAGAAGAAAATTACGTGACACAATACGCTAAATGCATATATCTGGGGGAAAAAATCACGCATAGCATTGAGTAAAAAGTAGGAAATGGAGACGTGTTTTCTAAAGTCTACGAACAAGTGGCAATTGCAGCAGGATTGATACGTGAAAGTTGATCCAGAACTATATAGTCAGTCGTTATTATTTTTTTTTTATCAACTTCTTGGAACCTAAAGTTATCTGAAGCAAACTAATGCTCGAATAAATGAACCGGCTCAATTTTGAACCCTACTATAGACGTTTTTTTTTTAGAAGAAAAAGAAGTCTATAGTGTCCGCGGCCTATCTTGAGTTCTCCGCAGAACGAACACAGGTAATCGATTGTAAGTTTTCAGTAGCAGAGTGCCTTGTTGATATCCATGATGGTTACAAAAACAATGGCGGCCATCGATTAAAGCCACCCCATCCAGGAAGACGTAGCCGCTCACAAAATACTTGCAGGACTCAAGATACACCGCACACACGATAGTAAGAGAGGGGCAAACCGGAGATGTAAACTGGGGAAGCCTCCGACTCTCGGCAGGGGGCCCAAGATAATGTTCAGAACAGCCCATGTTAGGTGTACACTTGGTAAACGGTGCACCTTGCACTTAGGCAACAGTACGTGGTACACTTTGCCTCTATCCGATGGGCAAGTAGCCAACTACCAGGCGTGGCCTGCGATTGGTTCCCTGGTCCACTGGATGCAGCCCCGCAAACCCAGATGTGTTCAGGAGTACAAGGAGGAGGTTGGAAAGCCCGCCAGACAGTTCCAAACGTAGCGTTCAGAGTGGAAGGCTGTTTCCATGACTGAGGCCAAGGCGATGAATGGATCACTGGTTTCACGTCTTGGCGAGAACTGGCAAATAGATGACACTGAGCACCGTAGCACCCTAGACGATGGCAGACCTTGGATGAATAACTATTATAGCTCACTTGCTACACTTATCGTTCCAGCATGAAGTCTGGAATTGCATAACGATTACTCTAGTCTCTCAAATTTGCCACCAGAGCACAAAATGCGGACACTAGCAGAAGTGACGTTTCAGACATGTGCACAACCTTGACGAATGTGAATTGTGTTGCACTTCGCATTCGCCATTTGGCCAGTAGACATTAAAATGCACTTGCCACTATCCATTATTTCCACGGCACGTGCACACAATGTTAGCAGTTGTGCTGCTACTTAAATATTGGTTACATTAATCTAACTCTCCAATCAGCTAAAGTGACTAGCAACAGTAGTATACATTTAGTTGGAGAGCCCTTGTGATTCCGCAAGCAACGCCACAAATCGCTTGTTTGTAGCTAATACGGTTCCCGAGATATGGCAATTTAAGCATCCGGGATTGTAACTCAGTCGCCATTTTGGCGAGTAGCCTTAAAAACCAAGTCGCCAACTGCTGAATGTTCCTCGCCGTTTGGCAAGTGGTGACCGACGTTGGTGAAAGTTGGACACGTGACCAACTCCAAAAGAGTGCAGTGTACAAGCCAATTATTAAATGTCATTAACAAAAGCTTGGTTTTAACTTTCAGTTTCAGTTGGTCAGCCACTGACACCAGCTTGTGATCAGGTCCTACGCACCATGTTTTGCTCGCAAGTACTTGTGATGCTAACACAACTAAATTTCGGCGCAAGTGAATAGGCTTAGGCAGACCACCGGAGTAAGGACTTGGAATGGTAAGTGTTATCGCTTGTGTTTATTATTATTATAGATTAACCCTACTCGTTATTGGTGTTACATCTATTTCTTGGGAGCCAGTCTGGGATTTGAACCCGGGACGTCTCGCTAGGCCGCTAAAGGACCATGGTAGTCTCTTCTGGTCGACAGACTAGCAGGAACATTGCCAGGGTCCCCATTTCATTCATCGACCAGATCAGCTCCTGCAGGTAAGTAGGTCACCATTCTGCCACAGTGACCATGATGAAACAAGGATATCACCTTTAACTGCCATATTTCAACCAACGTTACGGTACTTTAAAACAAACTTCCTAGAAACCTTCGTCTTATCAACCGCATGCATCCACGAGTCCATGAGTTCTCGACTTATTTGTTTCTGATCTAGATAACGAAGATACAGCCATTAAACAAACACTAAAGTGTTGGGAAATATTATAATCTATCTCCTACAGTGACCGATTCACGGAAATTAGTAACTATCTACGAATCTTCCCATTAGCACTAAATGCATTAAAGTGTAAACATCAAGCATTAGAAATCTGCGTTACAATCTGACATTCTTGGTCTTAATCATAATGTACGAGTAAAATTGTTGCTGTTCGTGACCCATTTAGTTCCCAAAACACACATTACCACAGAGCAGGAGTTTTAAAAATGTAGAATTTATTTTCAAGTGAAATTCTAGTTCCCTTTCTCTTAGATGTGGAACGTGATGGAATCGCAACAAAACTATTGACCTATTCAGACTCCTTTGCAAAAACAAACACCGCCGGCCATTAGCCAGCTGTCGATTTATGCACTCATCTAGCGACTAACAACGGATCACAAATGGATGCAATGTAAAAGGATCGACGAGATTCTAACTTTTGAAAATATGTCGCAAGTAACTCTCTCCAATGTCGGTCGCCACTCCCCATTAGGCGAATCAAAATCAACGCATGGCGACTTCAATTTAGCGCTTCTCACCAAAACAGCGACTAGCACTAGACAATAACATTCAAATAGGGATATCTCGGGAACTATAAGCTAGAAACGAATGGTCCAAGTCAAAAGGTGTTCAACGCTCGAAGTGCCTGAGGAAGGTGGGAGATCTTTCAAAAAGATAAAAGACCCACCAAAAATTCGCACCTTGATTTGTGACGATCAAGGGACAAATTTGGTAAATAGCGTACCATGTTTATTTAATGAATGGTTTGTGGCGGCATTTTCAGATATACAAGAGCTATACAATACCTTTTTCTTCAATAATACTGTGGTCTAAGAAATATATACAATTTCGTAAATGCATAAATTAGAAAAACAACGCATCCTGGAAGAAGTATTTGGTATATGTGGCGAGTGGAAATTGTGAAATGACGAGTGCTTTATAAGGTCTACTGGCAAAGTAAGTGGCAACCATTACTGTATCGACACTCAATAATGGACCAATACATCTATCCGTTTTACTGGTGAAACGATGGTAGCGATGCCGAATAAGATTCCAAAAGATGTCTTGCTATTAATTTTTTTACGCTATTTTGGGGATGGGAGAAAATCTCGTCCTAAAATTGCACAGTTCCGACAAACATTTTTGAGCTTCCAGCCTATTGGCACTCGCATCCCAAAGTTAATTCGGCAATAACTAACTCCTTCACATAAGCTCTGAAAGCTACTGACAGGGTAGGTTTTCTTACCTGCTCTGGTGGATGAACATTCAGAAAAGCAGAACAAGTGGGAATATACGAAATCCCCCATTGAAGGGGTTGCCCCATCTTAATATTATCATCCCAGCAAAAATAGCCTCTTCAGCATTTTTACATGACACCCCCGCCGAAAAAAATTATGGATGGAGTCTTGCTTACGCTATATCATTTTCATTCGTCTGTCTTTCATGTATGCCACTGTATCCCGAACTCAAGCTAATTTAATTCCCACTTTGCTAAAGTCTCTCAGTTCTAAAGTCTAAGGGAGGCTGCAGAAGGACCACAGAACGTGCGATGATCGCAGATGCAATCTTGCGTTGGTGGCTCGTTTGTGGCGTACAAATCGCATTCAGTGGAAGATCATGTAAAAAGTATGGGATCAAACTAGTGGGTTCACACGCAGTGGCGCGTTTCTGTCCATGTTGGTAGGTCTCTCTGAGCCAAATCGCGCTGTTTGAAAGATACCGTCGATTCAGACGCGCGTGGTAATGGCGCAATTTCAACAACTATAGCGCGTTTTGTGGTCCGTCTGTAACCGCCCTAAGTCAGGAAAGCATTGTTGTAACTCCAACCAACAACGGAACCACTCCAGACTGGTTAATGACTTAATTAAGATCAATAATGTCTTGTGTTCGATTCTTGCCTCCCCGCCAACCACAGCGCACTCCGAACTCCCCCTTAAATTTGACCCCCCATTCCTGCTGTATCGGAGGAATGGCAGGTCAAGCTTCCAACCCCACACCTAAAATTGGTGCATCGGCCTTTAACGAACACGGTCGTCCACGTGGCGGGCAAGCTTTCTACCACTAATCGACAGCCTTGTACCTAGAGATCATAAACGCAAATTTCGCTCAAATTTGGATATGCGTGATACCTACTGGCATATTCCCCATCAATGAGGAAAGCTCAAAACTTGCCTCATTTGCTACCTATTACCAGAAATATACCTTGCTCTTAGGGCCATATCAACACCGAAGAACCCATCCGCCACTTAAGCTCCATGAACACCATCGACATCTTGTAGAAAGCACAATTATCTTAGGACTTGAAGCTTGCTTTAAAATGATAGCCAACCAAGGCCTCTGACAACTTCAAAAAGACACAATTTTGCATCAAAGAATTTTTAGTTTTTGGGTACCTCATCACTAACGAAGATGTTCGCGCCATTCCATCCAAAGTTAAAATCTTGCAGTCTTGGCCCATCCAGCTTGTATAAGTTCATGAGTCTCGCTACCTGGCTCCACCATTTCATTTTTAGATTTGAGGACCGTTCCTCAGCATTAACCAATCCTTTACAAACCGATAAATCCTTTTACTCACTGGGGAAACCGTGAAAACGAGCCATTCAATGACATCAAAAGCACTGTTAAACGTACCCATTTTATTGCACCGAGACCTGACTAGGCCTTGGTCATTTTCACTGACGCCTCAGGCGTAGGTCTCAGAGCGATCCTCTGTCAATAAGGTTCAGATTCTAACCCTAATATAACTCTTGCTATGGCTTCTCAGAATATTTCAAACGTTGATATATGTTATTCGGTTGGTTTCGGAACGTGTCTTGCGGTGGTATTTGCAAAAAAAACATGATGCCGTCTTGCTGACGGACAATCGACCACATGCATAGTGGACCACCTACCAGTATTATCAAGAATTTATAGGGTTGGGGAGGAGAATTTGTGACTGAGACCCCATACTGAAACGTCTTGGATACAGTCGTATTAGTTCAGTCTTAGTTTATAGAGGGCGCCATGTGTTTTATGTGGGTATTTCTATTCAGTTTTCAGCCTAAAATTAAACTAAACAAAACGAAACTAGCTTGATTTTATTTAGTATTTAGCCTAGCTTAGTTGTAATTTAGTTTACTTCAGATTTGGGCTGAAATATGAGTGAAAATTATCAGATGGAACACGTGGCGCCCTCTGAAAACTCGGACTGAACTAATGGGGACCGATCTAACATGTTTCAATAGGGACTTTTTAGAGTTACAAATTCTCCTCCAAACCCTATAAATTCTTGGTATTATGTATAATAAGAAAAATTGTAGGGGACTCATCGGACGCTGTCTCGTTTTTTTTCCGTCCCTTGAAAAAAAGAACTGATTTTCCACAAAGGGGGCGACCAACGGACTCGCCTAGTCTTGACTAGTTCATTTTCATTCACTATCTTTAATTTAGTTATGCCACAATTTCCCAAACTCAGTTTAGCCCCACTTATTTATAATGCAGTTTTTAATCCCGACTTGGCTAAGTCTCCAGTTCTCACATGTACGTCGGGCGAGCTTTGTTGGTAAATTCCATCCAATAGATGAACCAATCCAGACTGGTAATGACTATCAATTGCCTTATGTTCGAATCTTTCCGAATTCTCTAGTTTCAAACACAGCCTAGTTTAAATTTCTGGAGCTTTCCAGGTTTCTAATGAAAAATAGAGAATTCCTCGAATTTCAAACATAACTTAATTTCCTGGAGTTTTTCAGGTTTCTTGTGAAAAATAGAGAATTCCCGAGTTTTCTCCGAGTTTCAAACGTATGCCTAACTTTAATTTCGAAATTTCCAGGTTTCCGGTGACGAATCGGAGAATAGCCCCCGAGTTTTCTAAGAATTTCAATTTTATGCAGTTTTTTTTTAACTTCCCTAATTTCCCAGGTTTCTTGTGAAAAAGAGAGAATTTTCCGCAAGTTTTCCCAGAGTTTCAAACGTAGTTTAAATTCCCAAGGTTTTCAAAATTCGCCAGGATGGAGGGGGGAAATTCTTTATATCAAAAACAACGTGTCTGCAAGGAGGCCGACATTCTGCCACAGCCATGTCCTCTTTCGTTGCACAGACAAACAACTGCAGAAATCAGACCAGTCCCCAAACTTGAATGATTAGAGGTGGAGGAACCCGATTCATCAAAGGCAAGTGGGGAGCAAGCAGAAAGGGGTAGCCATTACCCGAGGGTCCAAGCATCCTCCCCCTCCCCACAAAAGTTAGCTACCTGTTCCCGAGGTATCCTTTAGAGCAAGTCCGAAACAAGGTGCGAGTGGACGTCTGCAGGCCAAACAACCCACGCTGCTACACTTCACAAAGGCATGAACGACAGCGAATAAATTAAAAATTTTAAAGCACTTAAAGGAGTAGCCAGCCCGAGGGGAAGGGTGGTTGAGGGAGGGGGGAATCTCCCACTGCGGATGGCCGCTTGGGCTATTCGTAAATGACGTCATTGACGGATGCACCCGACAAAAATGGTATTGTTAGAATGGGGATTTCCTTATATTAAATAGCGACTTTGGGGAAACAGGAATCTGAATAAATATTCAACGTCATTTCTGACATTTTCATTGTGTATCTCAATGACATTCCTAACCGTTAACGCCAAAAATAACGACTGATATGACTGCACAGGTTTTAGGTAATTCATCTTCACTATATTGTTGTATTTTCCAGCCAATAGGCAGTGCTGGATCGAAATTAAACCCAGTTATAAACAAATTGTCCCTTGTAATGTCAAAGGGTACGTTGGATGGAAAAAAGGTCTCGAAACGAACACTTACGACTTTTAAGGGGTTGTCGTTAGATTGAAAGAATGTATTGGGCAGACAAGTCAGCACCAATCACTAGCAGGAAAATCGAACAAAATTGCTCAATTACTTCTTTAAAATTCTCAGTGTTGAAAGAAACCATTACTGTATTATATGTAAAATTAAGAGCTCTTTATTTTATGTTAATTAAAGAGTTCGTTTATAGCTGTAAGCCTGTAACCCATAACACTTCTGTGTCCCGTATTGATTAAATTTGGGCAGTTCAATCTTGATTTTATTTGCTTTCAACACATTTCGACACGTTTTGACGGATTTCGTACTGTTTTTGACAGGTGTCGTCAAAAGCTGGTTTTTCGACATCAAAAACCCAACCCTGAATCCACGTGAACAGAAAACTTCCGACCATGGTAGGAACTCTGATTACGTCAGCAACAGATCCCATACTTTCTGAAGAAGATTGGTAGTCTGTCACACTGCCCTGTGTATTCTTGCTAACTTTTATGTCATGTAATGCTCCTAGTGAGCGATTTGACACTACTAATAAAGTTAAAGTTAAAGGTCTGGTAGGGACTTTAAATGGGACCTTTAATTTAGTTACCAACGCAGTCACCTTCGTTCAGGCAGCGACACTGGGCTATCCCACCCCTCAGCTAACATGACCACCTGGTCAATTGGAAGGGCGAGCAAAACTAGCAACTTGTGTGCCTGTGTGTTTGCCTGTTAAGGACACGATGGCGTTACAAATTTTGTCGTAAATTGGTTTAAATCTATTGACAAGGGAGCTTTGCTACATGAAAATGGTGTATGAATGAAATTCCGAACGCACATTATATTATTTTTTATGGGGGAGGGGGAGACGAAATTGGATGTAGAGCACTGGGCAGTAATCATGTAGGGCATCGGACAGAAATCATGAAGAGCACTGGGTAGAAATCATGAAGAGTACTGGGCAGAAATCTTTTAGGTTTCCGCCAAGGTTCTTAAAAGAAATGAATGTAGAAAATCAATACAGAAAATACAGAATGCATGTATCCTTGAAAGAGATACGGAAAATTAACTAATGCAGGCTATCTTTCAATCGGTAGAGTAACTGGATCGTCAGTACTTAGCTAAGTGACTGGTTTAGCACTATGGTTAGTTTAACGTTATAAGCAAACTTGACCAGGAAGATACGGAGAAACTTGATTAAAGCCCCCCCCCCCCCAAAAAAAAAAAAACACGATAAAATTCGGGGAAAAAATACCGTTAACACCCCATGTGGGTTGGGTTTTTTTTTTCAAACCCTTCCTGAAAACCAGGCTGGATGCATTTTGTAGTACAAAAATTCACCGAGAAGGATGCTGTAATCCGGTACATACTGGGACAGAGTCCAACATTTGTCCGATGTCGTTCATTAACAAAATTCTTTACCAGCTGCTAATGCCACTTTATTCGGATCTAAATAGTATTAGGCTAGTTTTACAGAATTTTACAGGCTACTAGACCTAGCAGCACTTTTTTGCAAGTTTGGCAGCAGATTCAAACAAATTTAGTCCATTATTTACGGTAGGTAGACAAGTTTAAATCTGCGCAGTGTCTCTAGTCCCGGTTGGGCTGTAACTGTTCCAAGCCTATTTGGACACGTTGCCGGGACCAGAGTTCTGCGTGTGTGGATCCCGGCAAACAAAAAAACCATAGTTTTTAGGCAAACTTATATTAGTTTTGGGTAGGATTAGTTAGGTTAGGTTAGGTTGGTTAGGTTCACTTTAACACGCCGAAGCCCTTTTTACAACGAATTCACCGGGACCCGACTCTTTATAAACTGGATCCCGTCACCGGGACCTGAGACACAGCCTTTAATCTGCGAGTTCTGCAATCTGAGTTTGACAATGATACGAGTTCAAACACTATTGTGCTTAAACATGCCTCGTAACATCGACTATCGGCTTTCACGAACACTTGAAAAAAAAAAAAAAAAATTTAAATATCACCGTAAAATTAAAGTCCAGCAACCCACAGAACCGATAAAAAAAAAATTCTACCGCCAGTACGCGAAAAATCACAGGCATGCACTAACCTGTTGAAAACAACAAACAATCCGATACTCAGCTCAACATCAAATAACAATCCAAAAAGTTGACCAGCGCTATAAAAACCCAAAAAGAAGTGTTAGAGAATATTGTTGACCAGTCAAGGCCAAGTTTTTGTTTCTTGTGCGTGTGATTTGCGTGGTTACCAAAGCGTGAAAGTGAGTTTGGTGGTCAACCAAGTGTGCAAAAATCCTAGCCGGGGCAAAAGACAACGAACAGCTTTCTTGAAATCGACCCCGGTATAACGAAAAACCTTACCTGTTTCTTCGTATTCCCCGGCGATCGCACACGCACATAACGTCCAAAAGGCAAGGAGGCACTTTGAAATCACTTGTAACGGCATCGTACACTTCCAAAATACTCTTTTTGGGTCACATGCCACTCCGGGAACTTGAATTTACGCGGATTGAACACAAACCACTGACGATACTACAAGCTATTCGCGTTGTGAAGCGTGGTTGCCGGTTCAAACACTCCTGCGAGCGCAACGTGCTGTGATTGGTTGAAATTGAGAAGCCAAGTTTAACTTTTGAAAATGTTCGGTAAATTAATATTTTGTATGCATAAATTCTTAGTTTATATTATAAATAATTTTTTTATGTTGATTTATGGTTTTAGTTAAATTTAATAAATTACAACTTTCGTAAACCGCAGCATCGACTGACTATGATCGCACTGTGCGTTGACTTGACTGTAATTGGCTAAATTTTAACAGGTCTTTTAAGTTTAAACTATAATCCCGTTCATCAAGCCGGTTAAATGTAATATAATATTTTATTTAGAAACATAAACAATGTATTGGGCGTAAATGAATTGCTTTTATTCAAGTCATGATCTGCGACAGCAGCGTATGTGACACGCCTTGTACACCCGCGCCAAAAATGTAGTTCTTGTATATATTTAAGTAACCTTGGTTTATTCTGATTGATTTTGACGTTTTCCTTTTCAATTTTTATCTGAGACTCAATTAGCAATAATAGTCTGTTAACAATTTGACATTATTTTTGTGCTTCAAATATTTCAATAAAAAAATAAAAATATTTATTTTTAAATATAATTGTTCTTCATAGTGATGTCTAAAATTTCTTAATTCATGTCTTATTTAGTTATAAGCAAAATTTTTAAAGTTTAAAAAAGAAAAAAATTGAATATTACGTTGCCAAAATTAGGGACGAGACCGGTACAAATACACCGAACGGATTAGTTTGGTAATATATTTGTACCGCAAACGGGTCGCAAGTGACAAAGTACTACTTTTTGGAGATTCATGCGCCACAGTCTTTCTTTCTTTCCGGTAATTTCAAGCCAAAATGGTGGGTACCACGTTGGCGACGTTGTTCGCCAATTTTAGAAAAGAATAAGTATTTTGTTAGGTGTGAGGTTTAAATGGTCATGTAACGTAGAAATGATATCTTCATCGTTACATTATATGAAGGCTTTTGATTGTTTTGTAGGCCAGAATCATGTAGTACAGCTTGCTTTTTGATCAGTTTAGTGATCACGTTTTCCAACATGGCTGTTTCCGTGATGAGACCTGGTCGGAGATATTGCTACTTTTATGTGTTTATAAACCATCGTATCGCGTTGTCGACTGTGCGTATTTTATAGTCAGCTGAACGATTGGATGTCAGAGGTTTTTCGTAAGGAGTGTCCAACATTAATTTGAAGTAGCCTACAATCTTAACGGTTTGGATGGCGATCACTGTTTAGCGAAACCCAGACTCAGAATCGAAACTGGCTGGATGAGTGGATTGCTAATCAGAAAACTATCTGCTCAGTTAACATGTAGTTTGAAAGAAAAAAATTAAGGGACCCAAGTCCCATATGTAGCATCACCCGCCCCCTAGTTACTCC
>JAHWFP010007734.1:0-14954 GCA_023313725.1 Lithobius niger | reverse complement strand
TATAAATACTCAAAAGAAAATCAAACTGTCAGCATTGGGAATATCGTAAACAGTTGGTCGTTAACGGAACTTATCGACCAAAGATGTCAATCGTATAATCTAGAGGTTACACATTCGATTCTCCTGAAATATTTAAGACAATAGGTACTCAAATATTTTCACTGTAAAGGAAAACTGAAAGAAGTTAGGGTTTGTAAACTTTTTTTATTCATTTGTCATTCAATAACAATTTAATACATTTTGATTTCAACTCTTATTAGCACAAAGAGCACTTTTTTTTTTACATATCTTCGCCAGATGAACGTATCGTCGAAAACGACAATGGACTTTAGAAATCCAACAATAAAAAATAATAATATTACGTATTTTTTTTTTTTAAACATAATTGAGAATTTGGCTTCTGCTTTGGCAGCGGACAAATTTTATTTGACTTGGCTAGGCACAATTCCACCTCGTCTTTATTGCAAACTTTTGACGTATAAATTAAAATCACTTGTTAGCTTAGCAACATCGTTTACAACGTTACACATAAAAGTACACAGAAATTGATTTTGTTTTTGCAAGATCTTTGACACTTTTAGTGTGCCCTAAAGAGCACTTTGTGAATTGCAAACCAGTTTGCCTGAGAGGCTTGAAGGCTTGGTAACACAGATCATACGTATAAAAATACGAGCTTATCAAAAATAACATTTATGATAGAAATAGGCACAAACAGGTACTTTCTTTTCTCATTTCATAGTACGGCACCACCCAACATCAGCTTTACAGACACCGCAGCAAATCTTCCCAGATTAAAAAATAATTACCAATATTCCAGATCACTCATAAATTGCAAAAACTTAACTTTTTTTTGCGTTATACTATGGAAAGACAGCAGATTTACCGAAATTTTTTGGAATGATTGGAAGACAAGTGTTTCTTTCAATGATAGATATACAAGCCAGCATGTTGGTAGCTTTTCACATCAACACTGCCACTTCTTTTCTTCTCAAATATACTGCAGGTTTGCACCAATACTGGTAGCAATATTGGTAATGGTACCGATACCACACAGTGGCGCACCCAGAGGAGAGAAAGGGGGGGGGGGGCACTTGCCCCTTCCAAGACACGAGATAAACGGTAAAACAGAGGAAGTGCAAGAACCTCGGTTTTTTTTCTAATGAAGTCAGAAGGCCCCTCTTTTTCGCCTCAAGTATGGGGTAACGTTGGTTTATATTACATTGCGTTTAACAACCAGATTCGTTGTCGACTCCAGTGCCCCCCCCTCCCCCCTCCATATGAAAAATTATTTACATTGAAGCTGAACAAACAAGTAAAGAATTTGCTGCCATTCACAACATTCCTCAAATTAAGCTTCTTAAAATCATGAAAAATCACTGAAACTGTTAAGAATGCGTTGCTTTCGCTTTTCATTTTTTTTCCCCTACTAACAAAATTTCTGGATGCCCCACCGATACCACAGTATAGTAATGAATCGATGTTGGCTCGCAGTATCGGTAACACCTAATTTTGATCTAATTGACCAATTTTGACGTTTAAATACCCCATTTTAACAGTTTTTTCAAGCGGTTTCAAGTCCATAGCTCAAGACGTTCTCAAGTTATTTAGCAAAAACCAAAAATAAGTTACAAAAAAGACACTTACAAACAAGAAATTTACTAACGAAGTCACAAAATAAGCAATGGAAATTCACAAGCATTTCAATGGTAAGTCAAGCTGGTAAAGACAAAATTTCATTAAAAAATTCAGTATTGTTATCGGATCGGCAGAAAGTGGTATCGGTGGTGTAGCTCTGTATTCCAGGAATAGGATTACTAAAACCGTGGAATGGAGAGAAATGAATTGCTCACGTCTGGTAAACTGATCTTCAATGATACGAAAGAACAATAAGCACTGCCTCGCTTAGTTTCGATTTGTCTATAGACGTGGAAATTCTACGAATTCTCGTGCTAGGCAGTTTGTTTGGAATCTATTAAGTACACTGATGTTTCATAGATTTCATCACAGATGCTGCTGCATCAAAACTCAAATGATGGATGTCATAGAAGGAAATGCCATTCTTGGAGATTATGGACTGTCGCAGCTTTCGTTAAGTGGTATGCTTGCGAACAGTCGAGAGCACAGGCTTCTCGTCACTCGGTGCTGGTATACATGTTCGTGACAACAGATACCAGAAAAAATGGAGAAGTATTGCCTAGTTTCGTTGGTCAACCAATTCCTAAAATAGTACAGTCACAGTCCGAAAAAGACTCAGTCTATGGAAATTTTTACATAACGAAAAGCTGTAATGCATGTTTAAATTTTTTTATTTTACACAGTGGAAAAATCCGCTACAACTTGAAAATTTCGACAGAAATAATTGTAAGCAAAGTATAAATTAGTGTCTATCATTTTCAAACGAGTACATAACTCATGTTGAGGTGAATTATTATTACAGCAGTTTTTGACCGTAACGTATAGAAAATGTTGATATGACACCAACCACATCATGTGATGACGCGGTGAGAGCAAACTTATATTCGGACCAAAAGGGTATTGAGAAAACAACCAACTTTACTGGCGGCTGTAAGAAATGACAAAAAAGTTTGAATGGCGATAAACTGATTACTTCATATTGCAAAAAAACAACAGTGATGGAAGACAAAGAAAATCAAGTGCTTGAAGAAGGTAAAATATTCAGTTCAATAGTCTACAACGAAGTCATTCTCATTGACGTTTAAGTCTTATGACTGGTGCAACTACATACTGCATTCAACCTTTAACGAATTGTTTTCAGGGGTTTCATAAGTGATTGCTTCCGTGTTGAGATACTTAATTTAATTCGTTAACACTTTGAGGTAATGGAACGAACAATTGTAGTTAATAATCTGTTAGTAATGTATAATTAACAACACAAATAGTTGGAAGTAGGCACTTTGAGGAGTGATGCTACTTTTTTCATTTACGTTTGGAACTGATATTTTGAGTTACAAAAAAATCGTTTTGTAACGTGCACAGAAGGTGACATTTTTATGGCAATATCTACATAGTGTGGTTTTCTTTCTAAATACGTCCAGTTTGACTTATGGTAAACCCTGGAGCAAAAGGTGTCAGCATTTAACGGTGGGTTTTCTGAGCTGCAGGCATTTTTCTCCATTTCTCTTGTAATCGGAGTTCTTTTCATGAGTATTAAGATGTGGTATTTACAACAACTAATTATAAACGGGACAGAAAGCCAATTGGGCTTGATAAGTGTTAAATAAATACGGATGCAAACCTATTTACGTTGCCTTTTGAACATATATGTCAGACTGCCTGAGTGGGGAATCGAACTCACGACCTTTGAAATCAAAGTCCGGAGTCCTAACCGCTCAGCCATACTGACATGGCCAAATGCACTATTGGCGGAGTCACGCTTTATTCCTTTTTAGTCCTTGTGCAACTTATTATGCCGTGTAGCGAGTTAAGGTACTTTTAATATTTTTACAAGTGTGGTAGTATGATTTTTTTTTTGCTCGTTCAGTTTGACACAGCAAGTGGAAATTGATATCCGTAACTCTTCATATCATTTTTAAGTTTGTCTTAAAATACGCAGTAACTTGCTTTAACGTGGACCTGCCGACGAACATGGCAATGCGAAAATAGCAGATCTTGAATTCATTTCTATAAGGCACTATAAGGTGAACTGGTGAAAGAAATATAATAAATATTAAAAATATTTCTCCACTCAAACAGACGTATTGCCAAAGTTATTAATGTGTCATCGGAATAAATTCCTACAAAATTTAAGTTATGCCTGCAGCTCAAAATAAAAAAAAAAATATGCTGAAGTTGCCTTCTCGTACATTTTCCACTGTTATTTCCCTGTCATTTTCCCTGTTATTTTCCACTGATGAGCAGGTACGGTTAGTTTAGTTTATACAAACCGAGTCGAAAGGTTTCACCCTGCAAGCTTACTTCGTGGTCTACTTTGATACTTTTTGTAATTCAGCGGATTCACTTTATGTGGTTCTTTTTAACAGTATTAAAATTGTAAATGAAATTAAAAACTACCGTACTGTACCCATAAAAAAAAGAAAGTTGTTTCTCGCCCCTTTTTTTTCTTAAAAAACTATTGTGGACGTGAAGTAATTTTTATTTTATTGTCGGCACTTCTTTCGTTTATTGTATGGATTTACAGGAGTGTGTATTTTGTTGTACAGAATAAAGTGAATGTGGGTCAAACAAATCGTTGTGGAATGGGGAAAACAGTGGGTCCTTTTACTATGTATATACTCGCGTGACTTGAAAACCTTTTAAGACAGTTCCTTAAAACTAGAAGTGCTAATTGCGCCGCACGGTCCCGCACCGCTTCTTTTTATTTTATGCCAAAATAAAAAAAAAACATCGGGGCAGTGGGGCCTTCAGAAAAACCTCCTTTTTTTAAGCGGTCTTAACTTCCATATTTTAAGCAAACAAGATGGTCGATTACACATATATAGAACAATGCACGAAAACGAAGAAAGATACAACATAATTTGTAAGATGAGCGAAAAGGTTTTTTTTTTTTTGCAGGGAAATTTTCCTTTACCATTCTCTATACCACACGCCATGGCTGTTTGCTGTGACGTTCATATCAAGTGACTGGGCTAGTCCAATCAGCCGGCCAAACCGCCATTGTTCTCGTTCGTCATTGGCTAACTCATGATGACGTCACGGCAAACAGCCATTGCGCATGGTTTAATTCTATCACTCAACATAGTTAGCATTTATTCTTCTCGAACAAAATATTTAACATGTAGTTGAAATGAGTTATTCAACAGTTTCTCTCTTTTCTAAACCTGTCAACACACAAATGTTTACGCTTTCAATTCATAAGATCAGTTAAAACTTTCCAAATTGCGTATGATAATTCTTATAAAAATTGCTGTATTCTCAAGGAAGATGGACAACGTGTTGTAACTTATTATGAACAACCGTTGAAACTATACAACTGTTGACACTGGATTAACAGTATTGCAACATTTAGTACCATTAACATGCACAGTTCACTTTCTACGAAATAAAGTTGAAGAGTGTGTCGTATACTGCATTAAACTTGCACATGCACTTGGCAAGAAATAATATTACTGACATTGAAACATAAATGTTGGAAGTGATCCAACAGAATCAAATCACACGCAATATAGTTTTGAGAACCACCGTTTTACGGTTATTCTCAACGTTAATTATTTCACGCTATGCTAATCTACCAATCCACATATTTGATTCCATGAATTTTCAATAAATGGCAAAACAGTCGATCTTGTTTTTGTTCGAATTAACCATAGAGAAAATGATGTAAGGCCACTGCAATTATTATGTTGTACAAAATAAACTAAATCTGGCATAAACAAATCATTGTTTAATGGGAAGAACATACTTCCTCTTACTACGAACTTACGCATAAAGACCTTTAAGGTTGTTCCTTAAGAAGTGCTATCTGTGCCGCAGAGTCCTGCACCAGTTTATACTTCTGGCAAAAAACAAAACCGGGGCAGGGCGCCTTCAGAAAACCGTAATCGTCAAGCAATAACCGTCTGTTAAACTATAGCAACCATCAAAAGCTTTTCGCTCATCTTACGGATAAACTTTCCTAATTAAATTATGGACGTATTTATGTTATGAACAGTGCGTGATGAGTCCATCATTGGACAGTATGAGTGACCGGAAAAGATGCAGTACTGTCGGTTGTTTCTTCTGTGCTGGCATCTGTATCTCGGGGGAACTTAGTGAGGTTGGATCAAGCGATGGACGGCGGGAACTGGTTGACAATATGCCATACCCACAGGGAAGTCATAGACTTAATTCACACTGCTAGGCTGAAGTACCTCTGGTCTGAAACAGTTCAAACCAAGGACACTCAAGGCCTGACAGCAATAAAATCACGACATGAATCAATAATACAAAATAAACAATTAATAAAAAAATAAGTTTTAAAAACTCGATTTCACCATTATACTACACTGTTAATAAAATACAGGTCCCTTGTTTTATTATTCCGATGCACACGGACGGTTGTTTCAGCAGGAAAATTCATTCATGGCTTAACACTCTTGTTGCAAACTGAGATTGTACTGCAGTTAGTTTGTATTTCAAATTATATTGGCCATCCAACAGCTATATTAACAGCACGCTAGTAATAGCATAACTGATTCTAGTTAATACTGCTATACTGCATGTCAAAGCAACCCTTAAGCTACACACCTACATGGAGATCATGGATCAAAAAACACATAGTTAATGCATTTTAATACTGATATTGCACTGATGTGACGGAGACGCATAAACCACAGCCAATTCTGATCTTGTGCATCTTGTGTGTTGGGAGGAAGTTCAGGAATAAATTTTCACAACATGTGATTTTATGCCGTCTGTTATAAAATTCATTCTATTGCAGTCGTTTTAGTGTTTTGGTCGCATTATTAGTCAGAAAGTTGAGGGTGCACACTTTAAGAACTTGCCAAGTGGGCGATGTAAGACGTAGGCCTAGCGCAAAAGCAACTTTGAGTTAAAAGTGCCAGTTCTGTTTTACTTATGCAGGTGTTGGATTGCACAGTCGAGTGGCATGTTAACAAAAGGGCAAGCCGCAGAAGTTACCAAGCACGAGAAGCCGACTTATACAGAAGGCAAGGCACATTGCTAGGACTACAGGCTACGGCTACTTAGCTACGTTCTTGCTTACCAGAAGGCGTCCTGACTGCAAGGCGTTGTCCTTGAGTTGATGCAACTCGGCTGCTGCTGCCCCATGACTTGGGGAGTAGGGTTGGGCACTAGAGGCCAGAGTTTTCTAGCTGAAAGTGTCGTGCACTCTTCATTATTGCTGATCACACGAGGAGATGGGGACACTGGGGTAACAGGTGGTGACGAACACGATGACGAAGACAAGGACATTTCACGGGCACGTGCTAGGGAAGGTGGGGGAGGAGGCCAAAAGTTACACTGTCGGCAAGCACTGTTGGTTCCCCACACCCAAGACGGCGAACTGGGCTCCGAATCCGTGGAAGTCCCACATGACGCACTCACAGCTCGTTCCTCGCAACCAGTTGGTGTTGCAGCACAACCATGATGCGAAGAGGCTACTAAAGGCCGCAGTATATGGGGCGAAGATGACGGCACTTCAGGTACATGTTGTTCGACAGTCATTTCGGTTTCGAACCCTCCGGCCGATGCCCTTGCCGCCCGGCACAAGGCCGTGGCCAAGTCTGGAACTGTCTGACTTTCTAACCACGGTGGAGAACCACCTGCAGCTTCATCGTAATCTTCTTCCATGGCGATTTTTCGTCGCATTTTAGGGCCAACGGGCAATGTCAATGGCACAGGACTAGCCAACATACCGGCAACACAGCCTCCAGTGCCGCCTCCTATTCCCCTATCTGCCCAGACAGGGGGATCTGACACCGTTGAGGACATGTGGTGGTGGTGGTAATAGTAAGCTCCCGGATGAGGATAGCCATACTGTGGAGGAGGTGGCAAACCAGGACTGACGTGCTGAGAACCGTTCAAGGGAGATGGGGCATGTCCTGAAGACGAACCCGAAGTTGAAGGTCCAATGGTACCAGCGAAGTATGCAGCTTCGGAAAGCGTCGTCGTTGGCGTTGGGTAGTGCAATACTGGTGGATAGAATGTTGGCATCCTCGTTGGCGGGTGGGGGTCATAAGCAAGTCCGTATTGCAGCTTACTCTGCACTGAGTAGTAGTGGTAAAGCCAACTATTTGCACGCATGACTTCAGCTTCTCGATCACTGAAAATAATAATACAAAGCAAATGTTAGCAAACAATGAACAAAACGAAAATAAGTTGGCATGTAATTGCGCTGCCACCTTGATAAGCTTTCCGTATATGAATTTAAAATAAACTTTCTACCATTCTACATTTCTTTACCCGAGGGGGTCATGCCACCTCTGGTACAGCTGAATATTCTAGAAACAATTTCTAATCCATCCCATGGTGTGGTCTGAGCCTGCTACAAGATGTTTCTGCGGTATGTTAAGGCTTTGTAGTGTTGTATTGACGAGAGTTCAGTGGTAGTTGATGGAAAAGATGTTATGGCTTGGCTAGTAAAAATGACGCTGGTTATTTGGTTCCATTGGGTTTATTGCGGTGGAGGTTGCAATTTTATGCTCGCCCGACTTACACACGGAATAACCCCTGCGGTTTTTACACTGGCTGTTTGCTGGACTTAAAGATTAGGGAAAAAGCAGGAAAAGTATTGGTGGTAAATAGTTGGACTTCCATATGTTGCAGAATAATTTTGGTATAAAGATCGAAATATTTGGTAGTCAAAAAGGCGTATAAATTATGATTTCACTCCTACGTGTTAGAGTTTGGAGGAATTGGAATGGAATGAATATAATACAAGTGGTAACCATGCATGGCAAACAAAACATGACACCATGACTACAATGCACGTCATGGCATGCATGCACACATTGGCCTATAATAATACAGTCTGGACTAGACTCGAACTTCTTGGGAGCTCTTCTGTAAGGACATCCGCCACGGGCCCAGGAACAGACCACCACTCCATACCGGCGCCGAGCTGGGGCCGATGACCTTAGTCTTCAATCAATGTGGCGTCCGCCTGGTCTACCCACAAACGTCCGGCGCATCAGCACAGGATGGTGGCAGCTCAAACGCCAGCAACGGCTGCCGATACAGTGGATTCTATCAGTGTCGCACCTACACACATCAGTAGCATGCAAAAGATACTCGCTTCTGATCTTTTCATTATATTACCTGCTTTTAAAAAATAAACAATAACCTATGGTTTGAAATTGGAATTGTATATCTTTTGTCCAGTAGGCCTACGTCGTGAAGCTGTGGAACCTCGTAATTCACAATTCAAAATTAATATTTGTGACAAACACAGAAATCTTGTGACAACGCGTCATTTACTGGAACAGTCAACCAAGAGTCCTCTACTCTCTAGAGATCAAACTTCAGTTAATTTGTGGTATGCAAGATTAGTGATAAAAAAAACTTAACCTTCCAGAAAGGTGTTGGAAAACCACAAGTACATGAAAATGCGAGATTGATTTAATTTTAGGGAATTAAATTTTTCCTTGGTCACAATAAAATTCAGTTAAAAAACGCTTAAAAACGACATTCGTTCTTCCATATTCGAAATAGTTCGAGTATCGCTCCGGTCGGCTGTCACTGCTTTGAAAGCAGACTGCCTGGGATAAAAATCACACAATATTTTATTTTCAAAAAGCAAGGGCGCGCCGCTCCCTCCCTTGAAAAAGTAAGGGAGCGTCGCTTTCTCGCGCCTCTTCCCCCCCCGCCGCGCGCCCCCGACTACACCACTGACCTCACCTATCATTGTAAATCTTAACATCACTGTTGTGAGGATGGCTTGGCAAAACGTATTAATGTAAAGAATTCTCTTAAAATACGATCTTAGAAATGCTTTTAAAGCCCACCGGAAGTAAGGAATATTATGGAAAAAAAAAGAATATGTCAGAAATAAGAAAGGACCGAAAGAAAATGTGTGCATTCCTTCTTTTCTGAAATTCAGCATCCAGCACGACTCCCAATCAACCTGATCGATTGCCATTTGTATCTCAAATCATTTGAACCTTGCTATAACAGAAAAAAAAAGACTCCAGACGATATAGAATCACACTTTTTAACATGTCTTAAGCTCTCCGAATGGTGCTTAAAGGAAGACAGGTATATGAAACTGAATTGGAAAAGACATCTCTCTTTTCTTTAAGATTAAAACATGAGACCTTTCCATGATCGAACCATAAAACAGCAAGACTTTTTCTGTCATTCGCGTTTTTACGACCACCCACCGATCAGCAATGGTCGTTTCCACGAAACCCGCTTGAAAGAATGACCTTTGGCGCTCACAGATGCTTGGAATCCGGCAAAGAAAAACCCATCATAAATTATGTACCCCTTGGTCAGTTGGATGGACGTGAAACATGGAACTTGTTGACGTCGAAGGGGAAAAACAACTAGGCAAGCGTCACAGCTATATCTGACATGTATACACTCTGAAATCTGATAAACGGAAGTGAATCACTTACGTCTTGAATAACAAAATGCATTGTAACATTAACGTGTGAATGAGTGTGTATTCGTGCTAAATGGGCTTATGTAAAAATGATTAAATTGCAGCATTTTGTGGGAAGTTGTAAAATAAAAAAGCATAAATCGTATTACAGAAACAAAGCTGCAGCAATTAAGACAAGTAAACCTAAGCTCGTCGTAGCATCAAAGGACGACAGCGAGGACCAATGCACGACCAAATCGTGTAACTAAATCTATTTTGAATATTAAAAAAAATTCTAGCAGGTAGCATTTGCAGACATTTTTAACAGGATTCGGGCACTTTTTACATTCTTATATAGTTCCCGGTGAATTCCGTAGCAATTTCCAGGAATTTTACAAGTAATTTAGTCGAGAAGTAAAGAGTGAATAAGTATAGGCTAGGATGAGGTTAAAACGTAATGATAACTTTGTTAAGGTATGGAATCAACCATTGAGTTTGTTCGTTGATTCCACATTTAACCTGTGTGGTTCGATCTGCAAATTTGAAGATCGAGCAAGCATTGTTGGGATTTTAGTTCGATTCTGTTCTCTTGTTTAAAAAAAAATCTTGTAATTCTGTGGCTGCAACAAAAGCAAAGAGGGAGTTGATATAAAGAGGAGGGCTTCCTGTCAAAAAGCTTTCATATCAAAATGCATTTGAGAGGTCCTGAGGAATTTCTGGGTGCAAAAATAGAAACCGGGGGGGGGGGGGGGGGGGGGGGGGGTGATGTAAGATGAGGGGATTCTGCATCAAAGTTGTCTCATCGAAATGTATTTTACCCCAGATTTTATCTGTTTTCGCCCAGATAAACAAGTTTAAGTTTCTCACTCTTATTTAATTATGAAACACCCTTTTTTCCCTCTCCTTTCCTTATTATACACTATATAATCAAAAGGTATTAATATCTTTATAAAGACATATTTTTAAGCAAGAAGGGGTGCGGCCGTACCATCAGAAACATGTCTGATCCACCCCTGCAACCTCCATACACGATACCTTAAAGGTGGGATGCCACCAAACGATAGTTTGGAGCATTAGCGCCATCGAATTTTCATTTCCCTGAGCTTCACAGGTTTTGTCTGAACCTTGTCAAAGCAAAATTGCCAAAAATGGAACGTTAAAGAACTCTAACAGGCATCTTAAAATTCAGAGTCCCGTTTAAAAAACCATTTTGGGTTGCTTAATGGTGATGTAACGATAGGCCTAATACAAATGACACTGCTTAAAACTTCATACTTCTTAAATCTTCAAAACATCATACTTGACAATTTTTCTTCAGATCTCAATCAGCGTCAGAAATTGTTAGTTTATTTTGCTCGTCTACTAAAAAAAGATCCTATTGGGGAAAAGATATTGTTGCATCTCGTCTAATCTCACCTAAAACTTCTACTGCATCTCACAGCTTTTGTGCTACAAAATCACCAACCGCCTGTACTAATATAAACTGGGTTTTTTAGTGGTTACATCCCATCCCATACTCAATTTGCCTGATTACGGCAATCTTTCAACCTAAACCGAAAGTTACGAATGTTTTTATAGTAGTACTCCACTATTGCCGTCTGAGGGCAGGGGAGGAAGGAGTACACAATCACGTGAGCTTGACCACAAGAACCGACCCTTCAAGAATGAATCCAATATACATTTATAGTGTAATCCTGTTACTCGCATCCGTTCAAACTGCAAAAACTATCAGTTGTTTATCATCATTATCCAATTTCCTTAAATAAGCCGTGAAGACATCTTTTTTTTTTCTTTTTGTTTGTAATGGGCATGTATTTTTTTTTTACGGAGGAGCTTCGTCTTTATTACACCAGTAGCAGTTCCGAACCGGAAGTAGCACCGCGGTGGCGGCGACAATAACAATAATTATCCAAGAGGAGGCTTGCAAGCGCGCTATAGACAACTTTTTTTTTAATCATCTGCATTTTTTGACCGGAGTTTACTAACCTCCCCCCTCCTCCCCCAACCCAACCCCACCCCACCGCACCACTCGTCCCTCTGCAAGTTTCTAAAATGCAATTAAATAAAATCCTCGTAGCAACGCACGTTTGGTTCCTTGAAAGTCTGAGAAGGGTGGGCTGGGTGAGGGGGGGGGGTATATCTGTAATAAAATTTATTGTTGTTGATGTTATTGCTCAAGAAATGGTTGGCAATGGTGTACTGAAACGAATTATAAGAGGAGCAGACTGCGATTTAGAAAGTGCTTTAAGGTCAGCTAAAATCCCCGAAGACGACTGCCTGATACACACTATGTTATTTTATTTATTTATTTATTTTTGCCATCGGCCAATATGCCAAAACCAATTACTTTACAAATCACGTGTTGCCGGGAAAGAGGCCAGTGAAAGTAATTTTATTTGCGCAAATGTAAATTGAAAATAATTTTTGTAATTATTACACAGGATTATTATTATTAATCGATCAGATAGCATCTGCTTGTTTTTTTGGTGCAATTTGGTGCTTTCGTATCGTATGTGGTAAAGAGGCGTATCCAGAATTGTGGGGAGCAATGAAAGAAGAGGCGGGAGTTGATATAAAGAGGAGAGGATTCTGTACAAATATTTTCGCGTCAAAATGCATTTTGGGGGTTTTGGGGGCTGCAAAAAAAGCAATCAGGGAATTGATATAAAGAGGAGGGCTTTCTGTAACAAAGTTTTCACATCAAAATGCATTTTAGGATTGCTGAGGACTTTCTGTGTCGAAAACGTCAAGTGTGCCGTAAAAAAGGGGGTTATATGATTGAAATTTCACTTTAATTGTTAAAATGTACACGGATAAAATTTAGATGATTTTAATTGAAATAATCAAATGTACATTTGAGAAATTGCATCTGTTTAAGTGCTGTTGTGTTTTACCAATTATATAGTTAAAACGTAACGCACAACAGTACTTAAAGAGATGCAATTTTCTCAATTGTACATTTGATTATTTCAATTAAAAATCGTCCAAATTTTATCCGTGTATATTTTTACAAGTAAAGTGAAACTTCAATCATATATAACCCCGTTTTTTACGGCACACTTGACGTTTTTGTTAGTAATGTTATATTTTTCCGGCATGTACGCCTTACAGGGTGTTTTTAAAATAAATTATTAAATTATAAATTATTAAAATAAATTATATTACGACTGGTGGGTATTCATGCGTAACTCACCACACTAGTTGGGGCAATTTAGAGCAGTTTGTTACTGCTGTAGAGCATTATTTTTTATATCACTTGTTTTTTTATTAGTTGACATTAACAAACAATCTCAGATTTATTTAATCTTAAATCTACCACTGGTGGGCACGTTTAAATCACTGGTGACCCACCACTTAATATGTAAAGAAGGCCCTGATGCCTTTTGAGTGGGGAAAGGTGGCGTGATGGTTAGCATGACAATTCTGGGTTAGGTTCGGGCCCGACAGCTGCCAATCCCATGGCATTTTGGAGAAGAGAAGGGGCCTGTGCTGTCTCGTGCTCATGTCGACTGTGTCATGTAAAAGCTCCTAGGATTTTCCGATTAGAATTACCTAGCAAAACTGTCCGTCTAGCCATCTGCTGCTGCGGCGCCGGTTGGGAGCACCTCAAACCTCCAACCTTAGGTATATATCGTGTGGTGTGATTGGTGCTTTTAGAGTGTTATGGCATGCTATTGGCCAGTCTGCTCACGTGATTCACCGCTTCGTTGCATCGCTAATCGCTACGAAACTCGTTAACCCTGCACGAAATCTAAAAAAAAAAGCACTAAAAAAAAGTGAGCCAGGAACCCATTAGGCCGTTCAGACCTTGCGTATATCACCTCTTTCTCACCAACCGACGACTTTTAGATCATGCCACCAATTAGAAGTTAAAAACAAAGTAAAAAAAAAAAATACTAAGTCCAAATACGCACCGCAAACGTTGTGAGGGGTCCTCGGGAACCCTGAACAACGTGAGCAAACACAGCCCAGTGGTTAGAGTGGTCGGCTGTAAGCCTAGCGAACGTTGGATCAAATCCCGCGACCAACGATAGTTCTTGGAAAATATACTTAAGAAGTCGTTTGTTGATGAAAAACAGTAGATTTTCGCGCTGCCAACAGCGCTGTCAGCTGAAATGACGTTACCCATAACACTACGGCTTAGCTCAATGAAAATAACTACAACTGCACTTATAATTGCAACCATTTCTTTAATAAAAGCTAAAATCTAAGCTTTCGGCAGACAAGCCGCCAATTTCAACAATACCGTACCATATTAACAGACTGGGGGTATCTGGAAAATCTGGAATATGCACTATCCTTACGCTGGAATGTTTCTCATTTCAACAGCAATACATTTTTTTCCTTCTAAAAAACCGTAATTATTTTCCTCGTAGAGACACCCAAATTATTCACTTTACGAGGAGCAATTTTCATGCTACAGCCTGCCCGAAGACAATTTCTTCTCGGAGCGAAGAGCAAAAAAACATAAGTAGAAAAATAATCCCCAACAAAAAAAAGCGTCGGACTTGGTGGCGCAGGGGGTGACGTATGGCGGGTTGGGAAAGAGAAGTGGGGAGGGGGGTTGGGGGTGAAGAAGAAAGCCGGGCACTAAGCGAGTCTTAGATTACTATCAGCTACAGGTTGGCCGAGTTTAATAACTTAAGGTAACAAAAAACGGGCCAGGGAGTTACGGCCGAAGAGATGTCGTAAAATAAGGTGCGAAGAGGAAGCAAAGGAAGAATGGTGGATGCCAAAGCGGATTACACTCGAAACATTTTGAGCCATCAAAAACAACATGTCTCAAAAAGTAAACCTGTCGATGAATGATGTTGTGCCGTGTGTGTTGATATGCATAAATAATCAGGATTGTTAAAAAAAAAAAAAATAAGTCAAATTTATCCATATTTTCGGCCCCATCGTGGTGATTTTTCAAGGAAGTTACGATAAAAGAGTGAAAATCGATTACAGTACA
>JAHWFP010007717.1:141501-188976 GCA_023313725.1 Lithobius niger | reverse complement strand
TTACTTGTCTTTTTCTAATATCTGTTCCTTTAGGGATTTAAGTTTTTCAAGGCTTACATCCGTATTTTATACGCTTAAGCGTTTTTTAACACTAATTACAAAAAAGGTACTTATTTAAACCAGTTTAAACAGGGTATCAGACGAACGTCTAACTGTAAAATCGTCTAATAGGGTAACTGTGTAATATTTGTCTAAATAACAAAAAAATCTTCTAAATCATCTAAACGGAATATTGTATATTAGATAGTCATACAATGGATAAACATCTATATGAACAATAATGGTTTAACGACTAATTTGTGCTTAGTTGCGGTTTCTGATATTACATGCATAGCCGCAGCGGAGTGAGGCAGGCACGTTAGACGATTTTTCATTATACGAAATTCTTGTCAGAAGATTTTCCACTACACTGTTATACTGTGTATGTTCTTTAAGTTATACGATTTTCCAGTTAGACAATATTATCCCTCGCACCATTTAAACACCAACATCAATAAAAATATTTGGACAGAAGGAAGAAATTGAAAAAAAGGAGATGACAATACAATAGTTATTTGCGCCCAAACTTTGACAAATCTAGCCTCACTTTCGCCAACCTACAGACAAATGACCCGCATAGAGGGGAAGTGAAAGGTTGGTGATACAGAGCACAAACCAAGCAGACTTTGGCGTAAGTGCCACAGAGAATGAGGAATGCCTAGTTCGGTGACTGTAACTGTGGAGTAGCTATAACACTCTAGCTGCCTGCCCCTTACATTTACATCACTCTAAATTCATTCTTCTTTTAGTATCTTTCGTCTTTGTAAGTTTTTTTTTTTAATTTGAGCTATCACTAGAACATTCACGCAGAATAGTGATGTTTGGTGAGTAGGCCTACTCAACAAACCAACCCAAAAGCTCATAGAAACATATATAGGAGTGCACAGGAGAAGGCAAGGGGAGGCAATGCCCCTGACATTTTAGAAAAATGCTGTTTATGTTAACAATTTTTTTTCTGTACTGACGTTTGCAAAATAAAAAAAATGTTAAACTGTTGGAAAAAAAAAATTACAAAAAAACATTTTGGGGGACAAATATTTTTACGCTTTTTACTGGTGCGGTGGTGCCTAAGAAACATTAATTCAACTTTGTGTGGCCTAAATAGTGTGCGCTTAAAAATGTCGACTGTCAAATTTGATTGTGCCCTTTTGCAGAAAGTTTGCCCCTGCTCTTTCACGGGGTTTGTGCACGCCACTGGAAACACAGGTCTGGAAATGAATCCTGACAAATTAAAAAGTCCATACTAAAACGGTACACTACAACACTACTATAAAATAACAAATACAAATTTATAAATTTAAAAACAAGTATAATTTCACCATCATAATACCTATTCATAACTTCTAGAGAATCTGAAATTCAATTCTTCGGCACTATACACAAATTCTGATGAACTTGCCCTCCACCCCCAGAGATAACACTGAAAAGTTTGAGTTGCTATAGAACCCGTTTGTTATGTAATGTGATATTTAGTTATATTGTATTCTCAATCTTTCAATGCAAAATAGGGTATCTTATCGAATCTTACGACAGTGCGTAAAAGACTCGTAATATTCCCAGCACACGGATTATTATGGCAGAAGCGAGATGTGACATACACTAACTCATCCTAACCTTCATTCGTCTATGGGCAACCCTGACTTCAATAGCAGTCTTCAGACCTAAAGTGAAGTGACGAACTGCCCTCGAATTACTACATTCAGGACCATCACAGTGAAAGCCTATCATTCAAGTATAAAATAACACTTTAAAAATTGTTAAGAACTACACTAGTCTTGATGACTACTGGAAAGGTGATTCGAACATTACGTAAATTTAACACTTATTACGAAAAAAAACAGTTTTAAGCCTGCAGTGGACTGCTACGAACGTAAAGTGAATTTTTCAACCATCTGGCTGAAACGAGAAGCAATGCTTAAGAACCGCAACTAATCTTATCCCTAAAGCCCTAACTAGACAGAAGAAAATGTCGTGCGAAGCGAGGTGTTACTACGTGCCTATAAGGTCAAAATTGCTGCTGTCAAACACTTGTTGTTGCATTTATCAATATAATTTGACGTCTTTCTTGCACCATCTCACATCGTAATGCAACCACGAGCAGCCAGTTTGGTTTGGCTTTTAGGCTGATCCAAAGGTGAGGATGAGGCTGTTGCAGCCTCCTCCAAGGAAGATAAAAAACAAAACAAAAAACTGCAGAAAACGTCAAAATTCGCATGCAATAGTGGAAAAGAAAACACAAAAATGTCGCGTAGTCATCTAGCTGTTTTGTATCTAAAGAAAAATTGTTTGTAACATTTATCTGTATTGTTCGGAACTATTCTCTTTGCTCCTACATCCTCCCTTATAAAGAAACAATAACGCAACAGTGAAAATCATACACTGAAAATAGCTAATATTCAGTAAGCCTTTATTATAGAATTATATTTCATTGACACGATGCGACCGGGACTGGAACCAGCAAACTCCGGATCACAACTCAGATCTTTCTACCATCTGAGCCATCTCTCAGTTCCTATACGTAATTTACAGTGATTCGTGTTACTGAAAGTTTAATTTTACTAATACATATAATAATATCTTTATTGCTGACAATACTCGAAGTTTTTGGAAAAACATGTGTGAGCAGCAATACAGTACAGTTTGCGTAATTTAACAAATATACAAATAACGTATAATGATTATTTATTTACCTATTTCATTTCTTATATAGTCTAATTTTTTTTTTATTTAATATTAATTAATGCATGTAAAATAAAAAATATGTACAGGTTAAAATATTACTTGCAACTACATCACACAATTAAGTTAATAAATACGAATTTAAAAGATGACTTGAATTAAAACTAAACTAATGTAAGGAAATACACATAAATTATGCAGCATTCTTACTTTATATCTACGTTAAATCTTGCATTATGTGCGTTTTTAATGCTTTATTAAGTTCATTAAAATTATTAATTGATAAAATATTTATTGATAATTTATGAAGAATAGGTGGTAAAAACTAGAACTCATTTCTAGTACGATATTCATTTTTCTATTTTGGAATTTTGTATTTAGCAGATTATTTACGAAGTACACATTTCCAAAATGCTGTTTATGGTTTTTGAAAGTAAAAAGCTTTTCTTGAATAATGCAAAATTCTCTCAGCTCTGTAATACGTAAAATGTTATTTTTAACATAAATCAGAGCAGTAATGTTTCCAATTACGTTCTTAAGAAGTATTCTCATAATTTTATTTAGTGTTCTAAATAAATAAGATAATTTGCAGCGAAACCATAAATTTCAATGCCATCTCAATAAAACTCTCAATCCATGCTCTGTAGACAACAATTTCATTCTTATATTTAAAATATTGTGAAATTGATATAGTTTTGAATGATTTTTGGCATGAATTGAGAATAAAAAAAATAGTAATAATAAAAATCGCAAAAACAGTCCCGATTTCCAAAAATCGGTACATGTTAAGTAAACGGTCCTAAATAAAATACTAATAGTCACCCACAAATTGGAGTTCAGCTTTGGTCACCATTTCGTTCAAAACACGGTTAAGTTAGGTCAACTTATTTCATTCTGAGTTCCGCAGCATTGATCATGTCAAGCTGATGACAATAATTATTATACTCAGCATGGAATTTTCTACAAAAAAAATTACATTCAGGTTTCAGTTAACAGTCTCTAATAGGTAACAGCTGTGCACTAAACTCGTCATCAGATTATCGGCAGTCAGTTATGAGTTATGCAAAGATGAACTCCCTAATTAACCTAGCCAAACATAAATAAACTCATACGAAAGAAGCAACATGTACTTTGCGTAGGCTGATAAGTAGGAATTGTCCCTTGGCCACTGTAAAAACCATGGTGACGTAACTGTAGTTATAATCTAGTGTCTTATCTGCTTTTTGGTACTACTGTGGGTGCATTAATTAACTCGATTGGTTATAATAGTCTTTTCTAAAATTTTAGTGTTTTGTCATTTAAAAACATTTTTGCATTATTGTAGCTACACAAATTTGCAAACCTCACAGATATTAGCAGAGCTATCAACATTTTGTTAATACAATGTGGCCATTTCAAAAAACAAGTGGCTTCAGCGACTACCTAGTCGAACCGGTTTTCTGTACAGTTCCTCCACTTCCAATGTAGGGGCGCACACCTCTATAACCATGGCAGTCAACCATGAAGGACAAACTAGCACAAGGAATAAAACTCAACTACGAGCCAGTGTGAGCCGTAAGATTAGTAGGGGCCCTCTAACAATGTGAACAAGCACAGCCGAGTTGTCAGAATGGTCGGCTCCAAACCAATTGGTCGACGGATCGAATCCCGCCATCGACCAAGATCCATAAGGACCTGAAAAATAAATCGTCCAAAAGTTGTCTGATATTGCGAAAAGAGATACGCACTATCTTTCTGTTGGAGCCTTTCAGAGAGAAGACATTATTAAATGCCTACACCAATCCACCCAGTTTTTAGGCTACCGGTACTTCAGTTTGAGAAAGCATTTAATTATTTTGGCCATCGTAGGATTTGAGATTTTTTGTTAAATCGAGATTCAATGTTAAAAAGTAACGGAATGGGGGGGGGGGGACCCATAGTTTTTAACTTTTTTTTAAGACACTAGTCCACAATGTCTTTGGTTAATTAGGGAGCTAATAGGTAGATTTCAAAGCTGATAACCATAATTATGACAATTTACGGCACCGCGCACACAACGACCAAGCCGCGTAGCCAGGTTGCTGCGGCCAACGAGAATGCTTACGGTATATGTAGCAACGCGCACTTGGCCGCAATGGCCAGCCTGTCACCACGGCCACTGGGATCCCGGGCGGCGTGCAGGCGGCCACAGAGCGACCGTACTTGCTCCGTGTTCATTTTAAACGACGTGATCGAGAGTTATCAATGAAAAACGGATGTGGCCGCGCAGCCTGTCGCGGTGTTTTTTGGCCGCGACGACCACTGGTCGCGCGACCTGGCCGCTGAGTGCGTGGGTGGCCTTAAACATAATTACGTCACTTTCGGTGGAAAGAAGACTTTTCACATCACGGTCAGTTCGCAAGCTAGACGTCAGTTTTAATATACCAAAAATCGACTGAATCAATTATTTTTTGCAGTTCGTCAATCAATGTTCTTTAAAAAAAAACGATGTTGTTCCTCCCAATATTTGTATTCGGTCATGAGGCACAACAAATAAAAAAAAAAAATTTTTAACAGCAGCTATGCAATTCAGTGTGAAAAAGTCACTGATGTTAGTACATTAGGAGGCGACTTTCGCGATGAACATATTTCTTCCCCCCAAAAATAATTATTTTCCTATGGGTCACACAGTTCCGAGCTGTCTGAGGGACTAATAGGGCACGTGACTGGGATGTCCGTCTTGACGGCGTCCTTGCAAATAAATGAAGATTTGCTCGCTTAGATCGCTCAGCCTTTGTAACTTACGACTAGAAAGTTATGTTTTAATGTAGAGGCTAACGCCCCGACCCTAATGGACGAGCCTAAGGGGCAGCCATGAACAGCCCTTACCATGTGCTAAATGTGTAACACACAGGCCCTTTATCTATTCAACAGCAAATCCCACCCGCAGGCTTTTGACTCAAGTGCTTCGAGTGCATAATGTTCGAGCGGCACTCATGTGGTTCCCATAAAGATCCTTATGAGTCTGAAACAAATCAGTGTCGCATGTTATCTTTTAAAGAAAACGACAGCAGTGCTTCTGTAGACGTAGAACTTCACTGATTGCGTACAAAAAAAAATGTTAAGTGAAAAAAAATAATAAGAAATTGGACGGAAGTTGCTGCTAGCTTGGCTCCAGCAAAATTTTTAAAAGTTCGAATTCCTGTAAAATCATGAACCTTAAGTTTCTTATTTTTTTAATTCAGAATTTGGAGGTAAATAACACGAATTTTATTGTTTTAAATAAGGGAATTTCATAGTATATTCCATAGGATAGCTGCAGTACTTCACTAAAAAAGAGTAAGGTAAACGAAGCTGCAGTAACGAAGCTGAGAAGCTGGCTTTCGCTGCAGTTCCCAGATGCTACGAGAGGATCATGTAAACTTTAAAAAAAAAATTAAAATTAATTGGCAAATTAAGTATATGTTAACTTCAATTCTAAAATTATTGCACTTCAGATTGTCTTGCTAAAATAAAATTAATTGTATTCCTAAAATAAATTGTAGCATTACTTGAAAATTCTTAGAACTTGATCGTCTAGAGTATATACATAGCTCCAAACGTTAATTATTTAGGCTTAATTAGGCTACTTTCTGAATAAAAAAAGATTATCTAATCATAATTTAGTTGGAGGTTTGCTATAAACAACCTGGAAGTTAAAATGGAGCACAGTTATAAGCAAGAATCAAATTAAAATAAATCTTATTAATTGTTCCACTCGCTTCAGAAACAGAAAAGTGACGTTTGCTAGGGGGAAGGATAACCAAATATAAAACATCGAGAAGATGAGTATATTTGCCAAGTATACTCCGGCATACTCCTGCAAATCCTGCATGCCAAGAAAATGGACCAACAACCTCATATGGGCATAATATGCTACTTCCATAGTAACTGTACTTCTGATCTGCAAGTTACACAACTAATGCACTAAACCAAACAAAGAATATTGCTAAAACTGTTTTCATATTTGCTGGAATTCGTTTTTATTCGCAGATATGACGGAGAATTTCACCCGGACTTCCACATTCCCGAGACACCATCCTAAAAATTCGACAATACAGGCACTTTTCGACGTCATCGAAGAGGAACTCTAGCCCCACTCCCTCCTTTACAATTTTATCACTAGGCCTGCTTTGCTAACCCACAACAATTACACTTGCAAATACAACTCGACTGAGATTCAAAAGCCAATTAATTCTCGATGGCCTCTTAACGCAGTGAACTTAATCATGCGACAAAATCTATTATATTTGCATGTTTCATCCGCCCACAGCACTTTTTATTTTTAATGATGGAACGCTAGTTACGAAATTTTTTTTTTTTTCACGAAACAAAAACAAAATGTAATTCTACTGGAGTATGCTACAGGGACTAGCCTACAACAGGGCAGTTTAGCAAAAATGAATAAACCAAATCAAACGATAAAAATAAACGTAGTGAATGTTAAGCAAAACTATAGGGTAAACACAGCGAACCATATGTTTAGAACTGGTGCTTCCAAGCGTGAAGGACAAAAAGTTCTGTGTTCATCTGCGATTTTAATTTCATTTTAAAAACTTTCATGTCATTTCAGGTACAGCACATTCAAACCTTTTCTGGAAATGTCAAATTTGAGTGAAAAATCAATGAATGGCTAAAAAGATGTATACTTAAAGAAAACACACGTTTAAGCTATCAACGATATTGCAGATAGCAGCCAAACTGTTCCTGACAATGTACGTATGAAAATACAACTGAGAAATGAACAAAAGTTGGAATACATAACCAGGGCGCAAACCATGCACACGATATCTGCACGTGCAATTAAGTATCTACAACTCGAATTCGATTAAGAAAACCAATCTATCACACTCCACAGTCAAACAGCTTCTAGTGTTATACAATATTGTGCTCTAGTGAAAAAGTTTAAATACTTTGTTTCCATTTAACAGTTTTTCCTTTGCAGAGATTTGTGCAATTTAAATACAGTCTATGTATTTATGGCATTTTACACTGTGAGCAGTATCCATTACTCCATGAAAGATAACTTTCCAGACTTTTTGATGGTTGAATTTTGGGGCTGGTAACCGTTAAAAAAAGAATCCTTAAGATAAAATAGCGTCACTAGTCACGTTACACACAGCACACGTTTTCGATAATTCTAATTTGACACGTTATCACAATTTGAACACTCTTTGTCTGTGTCAATTGCTAATTGCGATTTTTAATCTAAATTTACTTAACCTTCATGAAGAGTAATAGAACTTATTACCATGCACGCCACAAAATTGAGGATTATTCGGATAACCAAGTGTTTCTCGAAACTATGTGGGACCATACTGTTTAGGATTATACGGTTGGTCCACTACTATAGGACAGGTTTATTAACCATTTCTATCTTAGCGTGTGCATTTAGAAACAGGAAAGAAAAAGTCCCAACATGCATTTAAGTCATGTGAGGGATCACCTGGAACCACGAGCATGTCGAGCAAGCACAGTATATAATTACCCGGTAGGCCTTCAGTAACATGAACAATTGAACATTCCTTGCTTCAGCTGCCACACAGGGGAGGGCGCCTTGATACTCAACATTTTTGTAGTTGCTTTTTGTTATTTATTTTATATGATGGTTATGTACTTATTTATCGTAGAGACTTATGCTTTATTAATACAATTAAATGTTTAATTATTCGTGGACCTACTGTGAATCAAAAAATTGCAAGTTAATAATAGATTTGCCTAGTAAGTAATTGAATGTTGAGGATTTGTGAAAATGCTCTCCTTGTAAAACTCGGTGCGGGATGTTTTGAGAATTGGGTTCCTCTGAGAGTTTCTAAAGAGATGTTCTTCTTGTGTGGTCGATTCCGGTGCTAAGGACTCTTGACCTCACGAGTTAATGCACGTTTTTATTTCATTTAAATGTAATAACTTATTGTAAGTTTGTTTCTTTTACGTTTCGATGTGTATTTAAAGCGAGGTCACGTAATTCTGGGTGCCACCATTCTGTGTGCTTGAGGGGTGAAGCAAAAGACTGATTTTCCTTTCCAACAACACAACATGTATGTTCATTTTGCCGCTAGTTACGTGGACACCCTACATCAGTTTTGCAGTAAGTGTTGTATATCATAATTTACTGGTTTTCATTCCTTGTGGAAGAATTTATCTTCGGTGTGCAGTTACGTTTCATAGAAATACAGCTCTTATTTATTGCCTTTCGAGTGCTGTCTAGTTCAACGAGAATACTTCGTTTGTGAAACTAATGTCAATTTGCTTTACGAAGACTTTATAAGATAAGAAAATGTTTATGAAATAATCCGTATTACACCATATCTCTTTTTGAAAAAAGCTGCTCCTTGAAAATTGCCGTCCATCTTCTCCAATCTCAATAATTGTTGTACCCAAATTATGAAGATTTTACGCACGCACTTTCTCTTTTGATTTATTATTATTATTTTAAAATTCGTTATCGTTTTGAAAAATAGAATTCAGTTTTAAGAGATATTTTTACCAACAAATAGACTATAGGTATTAACGAAACTAATTTCTGAACCTTTTCACTCGCAACAACTGAAATACACTTAGGTTTTAGAATTTTAAATAAATGTTGTTTCAATTTTAATATTTCATGCTAGAATGTCTTGCAGAATTTTAAAACTTGCTTTTTTGAATTCTCACAAGTTAAAAGGAGTGTACTACAATATTAGCGCCACTGTGTGGGTCTTCTCACGAAGTACTCTTACAACTTAACAAAAAGAAAAATTCCCACGAGTAATGTGGATCTGATGAGGTTAGATGGTTACTAAAGCTTTGCACTGAGCTTACACGGTAAAAAAAACTGAATGTAACCATTCTTCAGTTAGTGCTTAGAAAATCAACCAGATACAAATCATTTTAAGAGGGAAGTCTTTCAAGAAATGGTGTGAATGTGTTCATTTGCATAAAATGTCATGTTTTCATAAACCAACAAAACAAAGATTTCCACTGAACTAGGAAGCAACAAATAGTATTGATGGCGCTCATGCCTAAGACCTGGGAAGTCCAACCTTCATTTTTTGAAGTGTTACACGGCCATGTGTCCAGGCTTGAACACCCTGGCCCATCATAGCGAGTCGCCTGCGGAACAGCATGTAGCAACTGAGAGCTGCAAATGCCTGAACATGTACATACAAGGAAACCTTTTATTAGTGGTAACGTTTTATTAAATACATCAGTGTCTGCTACAATCGGTGTTATATTCGTGTCTCCAGAGCAGTGCCATACTTTGTAAATCTTATAATTAAACGGACAATTTTCAGCTAACCATCATCTGTGTGCACAGGAACCTCTATGCATGCGTAACCGCTTTGACAATTTTGACAGGCTGGGTGTCTGACTTTACCATGGCGCTATATAATTATAAAACAGACAACAACCTCTTTCAGCCGGTTTTACTCATGCTTTATGCATTAAGCTTGGAAGCAAATGACAAGGAGACACAGCTCATTCATTACGCGTATTAAAAGGTAAGTTCTTGCGGGGGACAGGCAGTGAAAGAACGACTGATAGCGAATACATAAAAGAAATAAACATAGTTTTAACTGCACAAATCTACCAATAAATTCTAAATTCACTTTTTTCACAAGCGGAGCCGTGAGAATTGTTGAGGGCTATAATTCTTTAAACTACAACAATACTTGCAGTAAGTACCACAATTTACTGCTTAAATGATAAACTAAAAAAGCATCAATAATGTCAACTTTTCGGCATCAGCTTATCATTCACTAAACTATTAACACTAAAGGTAACAATTTTTCTCCACTTTCGCTGCAAACTGTAATTTTCTGCTTCAGGTTTCTGTTATTAATTGAGTGATGAGTAAGAGACTGGTTAAGGAATAAAGTTGTGCGAAATAAGTTTCACGTAAATGCCTAAAGGAAAGCTGTACAAGGATTCTACAACAACCAGATGTCTTTTTCACCGAATTTCAAACTTTCACTTTACAGTCAACACAGGTAGCTGGAACTGATGGTTTTACATTTTTTTTTTTGTACTGTTGTTTTTTGAAAAATTAACTCACTTAATTGCTCATTTATCTTATCCCTTAAACACACAAACTTGTTCTTAGTAAAAATAAGACCTCTGTATTCAATATTATTTTTCAAACTTTTTTTTTTCTTCCTAGTATTACCAAAAATATAAAAAACAATATTTAACAACGACATGATGCAGATGGAGGATAGATGAAATATTTACAGGGTAGATATGATATGAAAAAGATTCGAGAATTGTTAAAAAGAATAACGAAGTGTTTTTTTTTGTACGATTTATCAGTCAGGGTACCTCAATACCTTAATAAAAAATATTTTTTTGGAAAAAAAAGGGCATATCCACTAAATACGGGCCTCTGTATTTTTTCACTACACGAAAATATAGTTCCTTTAATTGCTGCATGAAAAAATAACCAACAGAAACATGAAGATACATCATATTCTTTCTTTTTTCTCTCTTATGAACTATCACGTAAATGCAAATTTGAAAACACAAACAAAGTTTTTGGAAATGATATGAATTTTAAGGATTCACGAAACCTACACCAGCCAATCATGTGTAAAGGTTGGATGAAGCCAACAGTTCACACGCATCCCATTCTAACGAGCTCTTAAAATTACAAGTTTCAGTCTTGTAAGGATAATCAACCCTGAAATCCAACCTTGAATACCTTGAAACTCCATAGTAAGATTGAAAAATAACTGCATATGCCTGGAACCGAGTACAGCTTATGCTTACGTATGCCTGGAACCGAGGTGGAACGGTTTAGTAGGATAGATTTACCAGGTTTATACTAGTCTGGTTTTCACCAAATTAAGTCCACTGTTAATTCTAAGTAGTACTAAAGACTTTAGTCACAGGTAAATAGACGAGTATTCCTTCACTAAGGTAAAAAACCAGAGCTGAGACTGCAAGACTTCCTGTCTCGGAGTTTAATCACTTATAAACCACCAGGTAAACTTAAGCTAAATAGCAATTCCCAGATACCAAACCAGAAACGGGGCATCGGACGAACATCTAACTGGAAAATCGTCTAATGGGATAATTGTCTAATATCTGTATAAATAAGAAATCTGGAAAATCATCTAAACGGAATATCGTATAATGGATAATCGTATAATGGACAAACATCTAACCGCACAACAATATACCTGCAGTTTCTGATGTCATATGTATAGCCGCAGCAAGCACGGCAGTGCAAGCAAGGCAGGGATATTAGACGATTTTCCATTAGACGAATTTCGTGTTAGACGACTTTCCGTTTTACTGTTATGCGGTATACATTCTTCCAATTATGTGATTTTCCGGTTAGACAATTACCCCTCGCCCCACAGAAACTAGTTCCCTTTTTCTGTTAAAAGTGTAAATTGTTGGGATTTAAAAGAGCACTAAAATTCAAGTACTGTTACAAAAAGGAAAACATTACCAAACTTCCAATTAAGTTATTTAAAAAAAATTTTTAAATATGTAATAGTTTTCCCCCACTAGTGATCAACATTACCTTTGCCAACCCAGGCCTGAATACACGGACACAAGTAAACGACGCTAAAAAATAATAAATAAGTAACTTTGACCTGTTAATGTACACTTACGCTGGTAAATGGTAGCTTGGCACACACATGATATCAAGCTGCTCTCACCCACATACTATATCTCTAGACAGACTTTCGCCCTTGTTTGGGCTCATCGGTAGAAAATACTTTGTGGATGAGAGCAAAGGCACCTTGCTGATGGTATTAACAAGCACAAACCCGGACTAGTTTCAAACAGCTAAACAGCATGAACTACTGCCAGTGCTGGAGCATGGGGGCGGGGGCGAAAGGGCCGGTCTCTCCAGGCGCCGAAAGGATAAAAGATGCCGAAAATGCTGGCCCCCTCCAAAAAAAATAGAAAAGAAAAGTTGAACTTTAACAAATGCTCTTTTAATGAAGCCTAGCCTAAATACAATTCGGTCTAGAAAAATTAATTTATGAGTTGCAGCAGTAGTTTATTACAGATATACCCTCCGACTGGCAAGAAACCTCACGAGACCATGAATTTGGCAACACATACTTAATTTGCGGCCCGTTTTTTGGGACTTGTTCGCAATAAAAAATGTTAAAACACCAAAAAAAGTGGGAGCGGGTAAACTCCACACAGCTACCGTGTTCGAAAATCATTAAATGTGGCGGCTGTATAATGTCTACACTTTGTGGCAGCCTCCACCTTTTTTTAATGTTTTAACATGTTTATTGTTAACAAGACCCAAATTTTGGGCCAAAAATTAAATATCATGTTCATATAGTAGTTTTCTTGCCAGTCAGAGGGTACTTCTATCATAACCTAACCATAATTGTAATCCTTCAAATCATAGACACATGTAGACAAATATTTTTGTCTCACTCTTACCTACCTCACCCCTTCGTGTCAGATTTGTGAGCTTTCAGTATGCTAGCATTTTCTCTGTGGCACCATGATGGGTTCATTTTTGGGTAGATTTGGGAAGAGGTGTGTGGGAGGGGAAGGTTGCAATTCACTGTATAATAGCGATACAAGGTCTTTGGACATGTGGGAGGGGTAAAGCGATAAAGCGGGCGCTCAATGAGCTACTGGTCTCAGGCGCTCACACCTTGCTATGGCACTGAATACTGCTTGTTTGGGGGCTCCATTCTTGAATGTTTGGCGCCCAAATTGTGCCCAACATTCAGTAGAACAGAGCCCGAAATAAGTAGTAGTTTCTGCTCTTTAACTTGCTAAAACCAGTCCGATTTTGTGCTTGTTAAAATACCCCCAGCAAGATGCCCTTGCTCTCATCCACAGAGTATTCTCTACTGACGAGTCCAAACAAGGGGGAAATAGGCTGCCTACAGATCTTAGTGGGTGAGGCAGCTTGACATCAAGCGATCAACTGCCATTAATAGGCTTATATATGGCTGCCTAACATTCAGTATAATGGAGTCCCAAACGAACAGTAGTTTCTATTTTTTAGCTTGCTGAAACCAGGTCAATTTTGTGCTTTTGACACACACAACAGAAATCACATTCTTTAGGATGCCTAAGTGGTCGTTCTTGACAAAGCTAAAAAAGCATTTACTTGCAGCATTTATTGCAAGGCGGTTTTAACATCAAGGCTCTTGCATCACTGATATGAAGATTAGCCCAGTAAGTCAGAACATACACCAGAAATAAATAATGGATGAGGACACACATGAAAGTGAAAAAAGGGTTTAACTGTAAGAATAGTTCCTCAGTTACCTCAGTTTCTTCAGGTTCTATGTTACTGGCAATCATGACAACCACACACTGCTATCAGATTTTGAAATTCCTTTTCATTTTGGGACTACCATTATAGAAGCCGAGGCTCACAAATACAGGTTTTAATCTTTCATAAAAGTGAAACTAGTAATTCCTTTAAAAAAACAATTAGCTTAAAACAAAACCATTTACTTTACTTTAGAAGAAAATGGGTTCAACCTAGAGGCTTTTAAAAACAGTAGATCTATTTTCCAGAAGTCAATAAATATGTTGGCCTCTTTTGAAACATACGCGTCCTCGGAACAACCATAAGAACGTTTAGCGCATGTGAAGTTAGCCCTCCCTCCCTCGAAAAAAAATGGTTGTAGCAGACTAAAACACTGCGGTACATTACTCCCTACAACCCACAGTTCAACTCGTGGGAATATCTAAAAAGGTCATCTTCCCATTCCGATTTCCCTCTATATGGTACTCGACATGGCACCACCTTTTTTTTCTGTAATGCTCTCCTTAATCCCAAAACCTGACTCTACGAAGGTTGCAGTCATATTTGAAAAGGATAAACCTTAAAAGTAATGGTTCTGTTGAGGCTCTGTGGGGTTCACACAATAAATTATGATTCCTTGCAGTTACAATTTACAACCACCACTCGTTTCTTCTTAAAATTCGAATCGCAAAGGTGAAGAAAAATAATATATATAAACACGACATGTTATTCCTTCCTTCCCTCCATTCAATGCAGAGAACTTTTACCAATTGCACATGGAACCCTAAATAGAACTTATGTAATATATAAATATTATACACCTGCACAGTTTGCTTGCAATTATTAAGCGTTGGTAGAAACAAACACAGGGCTTCGACTAGTCATTAGTTATTACTTCAGTTCTGTTCTGTTTCTGTTTTGTATACACCCTTGAAGTTATTATAGTTCTCAATATTTGCATTCATTTTCCTCTCTTCAGACTTGATGCTGTATTAGTACTTACCGAGGGACCGTCCATGTTAACAATACACCAGTTAGTAAGAGTAAAGACACATTCATTTACGAACAACAATGCTAGTTGTTAATGACATCGCTAAACTTCATATTAACTTCAAATTAGTTAAGGACATTAATTTCAAAGACAGTCGCATATACTGATTAAAAATGTAACAAAAACTTGTACCTGAAAGCAGTCTGAACCCCATTACACCCTGTGCATTCCATGTGTCATTCCCCTGTGCATTCCATGTGTCATTCAACATTCATTAAAAAATACTGAACATTGCTTTATGCAGTACCAACACACCTACACCACCTCAAAAACCAACCGTCTTTACATATACCTTCATTCTCTTGATAGTTATATTGGCATTCATAAATACTTGAACAGAAGTGGAAGTACTGAGTAAAGGACCACGGAAAGTCATGAAGCAACTCACAGAAGAAAAAGCCTGCAGAAAAATACATGAACACGCCAGACATGAGCTAGCAAGTGGTTTGTTAAAGCAAAAACTAACATTGCTTTGTTGTCATCAGTTACCATACGAAGGTGAAACTTATATTCAGGCCTGGAGTTAACGAAGCACGACAGCAAAAATCGTGCACTGAAAAACAGATAAGAATCAGTAAGCCTTTATAAATGGTTCATACCTCTTTGAGATGTGACAAGAATTAAGCCAGCAAACTCTACATAGTTCTAGCCTTCATAATGGGTTAGGGAAGTCTTTATTATGGCCTTGGAAGAATGGCAAAGGCAAGTGAGTTGTAATACAGAGTTCGTTAGTTCGAATAAGTCCATAATAAAGAATTACCGAATCTTAGCTGTTTTTAAGTGCATGAATTTTGCTCTTGCATTTCCTTTAGTATTGCATAATTTACAGTGTTTTGTGTATACTGATTTACCCTAGGATAAATGAAGACTGTTTGAAAAGTACATGTTTTTTTTAAGGCACACACAGAATACTAACAGAACTAACACATCTCTTATAAAATAGATCTGGCTATTTGCAGATTTAGATACCATAATTTCATGTTACTGACTCAAGCCACATCTATTTTCTGCTGCACAACACACATTAATTCTACATTTGACAATAAAACTTAGGTGATATACATAGGAAGGAAAACAATTTTATTCTTAGGAATGCATATTTCTAAAAAAAAATGAAACATTTGTATGGTGTCATCACATGTATCAAGAATTTATAGGGTTGGGGAGGAGAATTTGTGACTGACACCCCTTCTGTAACGTCTTAAGATTCATTCCTATTAGTTCCGTGTAAGTTTATAGAGGGCACCACTAGTTTTATGTGAAAATTTCTACTCAGTTTTCAGCCTAAAATTAAACTAAATTAAACGAAACTAGCTTGTATTTAATTATTATTTAATTTAGCTTAGTTTTAATTTAGTTTACTGTAGATTTGGGCTGATAAATGAGGAAAAATTACCAGTGGAATGCGTGACACCCAGTGAAAACTCGGGACGGAACTAATAGGAATGAATGTAACACGTTTCAATAGGGACTTTTTAGAGTTACAAATTCTCCTCCCGGACCCTATAAATTTTTCCATGTACGTGTATAGGGGCTAATGCAGTACAATCACCAATATGCTGCTGTGAAGCTGTGAAGTTATAAACTGTGCAGAAATATTAACTTCGTCTTAAATGCATCTGAGCAACCAATCAATCATAATTATTGGTGACCAGACATCCCATTTATTTATTCTATTCAGAAATACTGGTTTGTTTCTGTGTACTTCTGTCCCATGGTTCTCTTGGGTGCATTAATGAAAACAATTGGTTTTGTAAAACATAGTTAAGTCTTTATCAAATAAAAATGAGTTCACGCTAAAATACATGGATCAAGACTGGTCTGTAGTTGACATTTCCCATCGTTAACAAGTAAAAGAAATTATTTAAAAAACTTAAACTGACCATTGTATGAGTACACAAGACAAATCAAGTGTGTATTGATACAAGAATATGAACGTTAAATACATCAACTTTAAACAATCTGTTGCAATAAAAATATTAAAACTGACTATTGCAGCATGGCTCCTTTCGCTCAAAATGGTGTATCAGGTTTTGGGATGAGTGGAAGTCAACAATTGCTAAGCAGCAACATGAGATTTAGCATCCTTTAAACAACTGGGAACCAGTTACGCAGTTGAATATAAATTTTATTAGCAGTTCCATCTGTGTAGCAAGACTTGAAGAAGTGGTACAGTCACTGAACTATAGCTAACCATGTGAGGCTCAAGAACACAACTTACAATGAGAAAAATTTGGAAGATAGCTAGTGTTTAACTTAAAACTTATGGCTGTTGTTGCCACTTTCTGGGAGAGACTTTTCATAGTGTCGCCCTATTACACATTAATGCCTATAACATCTTCAACTTTGCACAAAAAAAGTAGCACTAAGGAATAGCTGGCTGGTTTGCAAAAAACATTACCATGATTAAATTCAATAATTAATTTGAAGAAATAAAAACATATGCTTCTAACAACTTTTATTAAATAGAATTTATTGGCCTCTGCTGCACATAGATGTAATTTTATAAAGTTAATCGCTGGCATACACGCCTTTATAAATTTTGAAGAGCCAAAACAAAACATTCAGGTTATTCTTGCACTATTACCCTTGAATGCGAGCTTACTTCAGCATAATGGAATAGATTTCATCAGAAGTAAGACGGGTTAAGTGCAAATAAATAAATTTAAAAAAAAACAAAAATCGTGATGGCTTTACTTCACATAGTTTTTGGACTTCATTCATGTAGATAATCGTTACAGGAATGAAATGCCCTATTTTCGGAGTCAATGCAATGTTACAACTATAAGTAGGGATTTTTTTTTTATACGTAAAAATACAAAATACAAAAAGAGTACTTTGAATTATTTTGTTTATCATTTCCACTTCCATCTGGGGCAAAGGTTGCGAACTTCAGAGGATAAAAGGCCAAAATATATGTAGTTTTCCAAGATGACAGGTGGCATCTCTAAAACTCCAATGATGGCGTTTTCCTTTTTGTGAAAACTAAGCTGCATGCAACTGTGTTTCTGTATTATTACATATCATTGTTACATCCTAATAATGAGCTGCAACCTCTGATCCTTTACTCTCCAAGAGCCTGCCTTAGAATATAATAGTAAATAAAATAAGATGTGAACCTGCTTTGCAGCGAAAATAATAAAAAATTATTTTGTACTTGCAAGGTTTTGAGAACTTGCATTGTTGAGAAATAAAAATAAAAACCCTCCTCCTACGTCATAGATTTTGTTAATAAACTTATGTAACACAAGGTACTCCAACGCTTAAAGAGAACAACAATAAAAAAAGAAACAAGTATAAATAGATGAGCAGCGACAATAAAGCCTTACTGAGTACGGAGCTATCATATGGAGTCATTGAGCTAGCTGCAAGGGTCACATGGAAATAAAATAAAAACAATGGTATCTTTAGTGAAGCTGATGCTGTCAGGGTGGATTTCTAAGGCCTAAAAACATGTTGTTTTGTCCAGTCCTTTAAGCTGTGACACATATATTAAGGTTGTAAACCAGAAAGAGAAAATTCCCCTTGCTGAAAATTTCAGCATACATATTTGTAGGCATAAGAAATCCGCTCTCATAGCACTGGCCTGGCAAACCATGCTAATGTTTTTACCTCCACGTATGTCTAGTGCCTCTTGCAGCTACCTCAACGAGTAGTTCCAGTTACGAACTCCACAATAAAAAGTTATTGTCACTGCTCTATAATGTAAGCTTTCATCAGTGACAAGTCTATGAACAAACAGAGGCAAGAAAATGAACCCCAGTCTGCACATTTAACTACGGTAAATTCATCAATTTAGCAAACATCGTACACCAAAAAATACAAAAAGATATAAACCGGGCTACTTCAATTGTGTATGATGTTCGCTGTACTGATGAATTTGTAGTGATAAACATTCAGCCAAGCTAATATGTACATTTTTAAAACTGTCATCCACCCAAATCAACATATAACCTATATTACCATCCCCTTCACAAACTTCAGACAAAGCATTCTTTTGTTTACAAAATGTCAACGGATGCAAATACAAAGTTTTCCTAAACTAAAGTCAAGCACTGAAATCTACACGTGTAGGTTAACTTATTCACATATTTTCACACATAAACAGTAATATCGTATGAATACAATAGTAACTATTAACACTGCTGCGTAACATAATAAATATCATCACAGCTTACTTCTAGTTGCGATATGTAAAGAAATCATTCAACAACAATGCCATAAGAGTGATATGCATGCATAAATTAATTGAAGGTTCACAATCAAATTTTTAAGAAAGTAAACAGTAACAGACAAAAGTGACACAAAACGAATATCTTGCTGTGCTCAAAAGTGTACAACATCAATTTCAACAACTGCAAAACAGGTGCAAAGAGTGGAATGCTAACACTTTCTGGTGCAACTGCTAACCTTCATTCTGGATAGTGATGGCTGTCCTTCAATAATGCTCTTCAAACCATAGGGTAGCACTGCAAGTGTGAACCTGAGCACTTGATATGCAGCCCACGCTGAATAGGCCTACATGAGTTGGTCATATTAAAAAGCTACATTAACTGTAAAATAGCTAACATAAACAATCGCCGTTCATCATCCCCACAAACAATTTAGAAGGGATATCCTGTTGGATTTTTTAGTCTTTAGATAGCATTGCAATTCCTGAAGTATTGTGAATCTTCATGCCGTTATAATTACTAAATAGTTACAAGTTATTGCCATACATTTAAGCAAATTTGTTATATTTCCTAACTAGGAAACAGGGTTTGGGCCTATTGTAGGCGGAGCGAACGGATCTTCATTTCAAACTTATATTTAGTTTTTATTTTAATGACGATACCACATTTGTTAATAATTCTTAAAATTCTGGGTGCAATACTTAAAGAGCTTTGTTGGGCTGTTTGCCTTTTGGTGTGACGTACTGCTGTTCTTTGCTGGCCTTTTTCTTATTTTAGCCTTTTTTTTCTAATGTAGGCCTATGTTAGGTGTCAAATTGACGTTAGCAAGCTTTCGTTTGCTCCTGCATTTAGTTTTTGTTTAGTTATTTGTAGCCTCCTTTTCGCAGCCAACACTGAAGACGTGGGCCATCGCCGTGAGTAAAAATAAAACACCACGTAATAAGACGTTTAACTGCAAGTCAAACAATCATCAGTACGATAGTTTTTTAACAATAGTCAGAAGATTTAAAAGGTTCACAATACTGCTTTGGTATTACGATTTGAACCGCCACCAACGAAAATGTTGAGCTGGCACACCTCTATCACGCAATGCAAGATAATATATTATTTCCTAACTCTATGACTGCAACAGCGATCTCTATTATATAATCTGAAAGAAATAACCATACAATTTAGGTTTAAAATGTGTTAGCTTTTAGACCTAGTTTTAGGTTTTAGGCCTAATTTTTAGTGTTTAGGCCTAATATTTATCTCCGATTTACTTTCGTTAGTAGCAGCTTACAACAGTGGTTCGAGATTAAGCCGATTCCTTTATGCGATGCAACAAGGTTTTGGTTTCGAGTCCTCACGTTACCATGGCAACCAGGAATTGAGAGAGGTGGGCGTATTTCTCTGGTATTATTGTTTCGTGTTTCATGCTTTTGTGTTTCGTCTGATGTCAATATCGTTTTATAATACCGCTTGGCCTTGATACGACGATTTTAGGTTTCATATTCGGGATTCCCAACGCTAGTGTAGACGCCACTTTCGTTGCCATCTTGAATTGAATAATCTTCAAAGCATTCTTTTTTCAAATGAAACTAACGTGTGTCGTTAATGGAATCCTTTTGTTTTTATGGTTGCGTTTCTTACTACAGTGGTTAAATGCAAGCATCAAATGTTATTATTTCTTTGAGTTACGTCGAAAAAGATTATTAGCTAGAAAGAAGCAACCAAAATTTAATTTGCCGTGTTTTTTAAAGTTCACTTGGCTACCATTAGCATGGTGTATGCTTCGTCGGAATTCCTTAACTATTCACGACTCCAAATTTACAATGGTGAGTGTTAGATATAAATTCGAAAATTTTAAAATTTCTACAGTAATAATTGTTCGATTTACGTCAAATTTTAGCTCAGCAATACTTTCGGGGGTATAAAGCGTTGTGCGAAATTTTATTTCAATCCGACCTTTCGTTTGGGCTCCACCCAGACTAAAAAAGTGCAACCAACGGACCAACATTTTGCAATTTTGTATCCGTTATAGGTTACGCTTCGCTCGCTCCGCCAATTAACCATCAACTATATTCAGGCCCTCCCCACTGAGCTAAATTTGTTATGCAGTCCTTTGCAGTTTGTCTCAAAGTTGAATTAAAAAAAATAGTATTTGGCTGCAATACGATAGAGTGAAACGGGATTAGTTTTTTAATCTGTCTGACAGAGTGTCAGAGGGGAACGAGGAGATGTGGTGGGGATACTTTGGACATTTGGAATATGTGCTAAGTGTGTAAGCATGTACGATGACACACCGAAGCTAAAAACATCCAAAGCCATTCTCAAAGTACTTGTTCACCATAAATTTCTTTGCAAAATGTACTGTCTGAAAACTTACGTCAAACTTACTTGTTTGTTCCGAGACTTTTCTAACCACAAAAAATACAATTGGCACACTCATAATTTTAATAATTGTTTACAAATGCAACGTACTCACATGGTTGTCACACTGATCTGTGAATGTACCAAAATGATTTCGTCAATGTTATGTGAGCAAAAATTAAATTGTTAGTTAACATTATTTTCAGCTGAATTCCCCTTTATCTCAACTGACATTAAAGCATAAAGTGCGGATTGTTAAGGGCATATCGGCCTATGTCAGATGGGCACCCTGCCCGAGCACACATACTTATTACTCCAGTCGTCTCACTTCTTTTAAAAAATATTATTCAATTATGCAGGCTTGCAGTTTACACAAAGGACATACCGTCCCACTATTTACAAGAACCCATGCGTAAATGGTGTTTGCAACATTTTCATACGTTTGAGTGAGTAACAAAACCACATCATAAGAGGGAAAAAATACGAAAAATAAACCAGTTTGCAACATTTACATACATTTGACGTAATGCTGCAAAACTAAGTCACATAAGACAGCCAGTGTGGAAGGTAGCACCTTTAAGTAGTTACCAACTCAATGAGTATTGATTCAGCAATACAGCATTAAGAGTTCAACATGTAAGAGGCAAAAAAAGTTCCGTAGTAAGCCTACCATTTCCAATATTTTTATACCGAGTGCCCAGCACACACTCGCCACATCTCTTAGTCTCTCACTCATTCTAATCATTCCATGAAGAAAAAATTAATACATGCACCGCTGCTAAATGTCAACTCAACATTTTACTACAAAACCGGGAAAAAAAAATCAATAAAAATGAGAAGCTGCAACATAATGTATGGTAATGGAAAAAAGTCAAAAGGGGCTAGAATTCTTATATTTTGCATTTTCACATGCAACGAATATAAACCTGCTGACCTCCATTCTTTCCAGTGAAGGTTGCAGTTCGATCATGCTGTTCAGTGAAAATGGTAACAGCGCCAATGTGTACCTGATCACATGGTATACTCCCCAAACTGAGTAGGCCTGTAGATTTGGGAAGATGGGGTGTGAAGAAGTCACAATTCATATGTTAATCACATGAGAACAATGACAATACTCGCAAGAATAGTAAAAATTGTAAAAAAAAAAAATAAAAAAATACTGTATTTGCAACTTGGACTAAATTTTAGGTTCTACTCTACAAACTGTTGTCTTATATATTAAAAAAAACACGCTACCCAGACTAAATTCTAAACCTGCCTTTGCTACTTCCTTTATTTACTCAACGTGCATAAAGTAGCACTTTAGTAAGATGGATTATTAACAACTTGGCATATCAGGTACTTTTCAAAATGTAGAAAACTCATTCTTGAAAATGGGTATTATACTTCTTCCTGCGTAGTTCTTTCAGGGAAGTTTTCCACAGGGAAATCGGAAAGTCTCGAATATCCACTTACAGGTCTACTTTTTTAACTAAATTCAATGCTTTCACTCATTTCCATCTCTCAAAGATGATTTTTTTTTTAAATATAGTATGGCTTAGCTCCTGAACACCAATGTAATTCATAATACAAGAAAACATTGTACGTCTTACCTCTGATGCTGTAAGATTGTTACCGGCACCAATATGGGCCAGAAAGGTAATGATGGCAGCAATAATAGGTACAGTAGGGGCCATGGCAATACTTGTGCTTTGCACATACGCCGCCTTTTCCAGTAAACGGCGCTCCTTTTGACGAATATCTACAAAAAAAAAGTGTGAATTTAGTTAAATGAAAGAAGAGTTCAAATTTTATTTAATAATGATATGTCCCTCAGATACAGAACTTCCCTTGCCATTAACTGTGGATTAGTTCAGTTCTAAATCACGTAATAAATAACGTTTCTTTTTACCTGAAATGGTTTTCGAAAAAGGCTTCTCCCATGCGTATAATTTTATTAGCTTCACACATGTAAGTATTTCGTTCATAAATCGCACCTATAATAAAACCGGCCATTGTTAAATCACAACATAAACACATTACAGGATGGAAAGTCAAACTGGCTCGGTTAATCTAAATAAATACAAAGGCAGAACTATTTCCATTGCCTTTTGGACTTTACTTTAAGACTGCCTGAGTGAGGAATTGAATCTTCGATTTTTAAAGCCAAAACCCAATGCCCATGCCTGGATGGTAGTGCTTCAGTTCCTCACTCAGTTTGAGGATGACATTTAAAATCCCAAAAAAAATGGAAATAGGTTGGCATCTGTATTTATTTAGAGACAACAACAAAATCCATTCGAAAGATTTAGGATCTGAAGGTATGGTCTGATGAAAAGAAGTGGATTATTGTCAGAAAAAATGTTATAAATATGTTAAAAGGGCAATGTTTGCAAGGGCTGAAGCAAGTGTTTCTAGGAAAAAGACATTTCATACACATTTAAAAGTGTGGTTAGAATGAATCTTTTTATCACGTTTTTTTCTCTTTTGCCTTGGTAATGGATGAGGTCGTAGACAGATAGGCATGCTGCTATCAATATTTTTGAAAGGTTTGACTGCTTAGCTTACAAAAGTTGGATGGACGTGTGGTATCATGCATCCATTTAGAAATATTTTTGAGCTTAAAACGGCGTTCTCCCTCGAGTGTCAGACCCATGCACAAATTGCTTGCTTAGGGGCGCAAAGAATAAAATATGCAAATGTTTTGGATATTTTTATGCAGGCTGCAATGAATATTTGTATTGGCAAAAAAATGTTTTAAACTATTAGGGGAAGTCTCCTTTTCTGAAGTGATTTCTCGAAAGACTATACTAAAACTGACTTGTAGGAGTAATTTGTAAAAATATATTAATAACTTTTGATATTGAACTATTAATAGATTTACAGGAGCAACTTTTTTGCATCTCTTGCACCTTAGCATGGCGTTGTTTGGGGATCAAGATTGCACCATCTTATTTTGGGGCTCATGAATTACCGTTTCGCATCACTGTAACCAAATGGCAGCATGTCCCAAAGTGTGCACCACAAGTACACCCCTTACAGAATTTACAATACATCACACAAATGTAAAATACTTACCCTTTCATCTGTAACTGTAATCGTTTTTCTTCTTAAATAACCCGTTATTCTTGATATAACGTACTATACAAAAACAAAATCAATATCAAGCCCATAGTTGTCACATGTTACAAAATATAAAATGAAAATAATTTCTGGAGAAAGTGATCCCTCTTCTCTTTTGCTATAACCATTTGAGAAGTAGGACAGCTACAAGCGGGAAAGGAGAGTAGCCCAGAGATGCATCGTGGAAACCTTTAAAGGGTGGACAGGATGATTTATACTTGTGTATTACACTAATGAGTGTTTTCAAACACTTGTAAGGGTAAAGAAGATCTTGTTTTGCGGAGTTTATTCAGCAAAATCAACCACGCGGACGGGTAGCTTTTATTTGTATTATCATAATTTTAGCAAATTTTAAAAGAAACCTTGAATGTCAAGATACAAACAACTTTTTTCTTTATTAATTTACTCTTAGTCTTATGTACTTTTAAGCTGAATACAAGGAACAGCTGTCAGCCTATTATTAACAGGACATAACAATAAAGCGATCTAAAGTAATTATTGGACGTGGCAAAATTTTCATCTAGTGATAAAAAAAAAGATGTCACGTGGAGGAGTTTCTGACATGCGGGCAGCTCTGTAAAACAATATTTCTATGGGATTCTGCAACATTATGTACCAAAACAAAACATTGATAAAATCTCAAGCCATGGCTCTTCATGCTTTGCCATGCTTCACACCACTCCAACTTACCAAGGCGGACAGCCTGGCTTCTAACTCGAGACTTTGATTTAATCAGATATTTTTTTTTTACTTACGTGCGTGATTCTTCATCGTTACGGACTAAAACATACCAATAAAGACTCAAGCATTGGTGCTTAACACAAATTCTAACACCATTTCTACTTACATAAAAATCAGTGCAGGTGGTTGCCATATCAAATGAAAACCAACAACCTTCACCCAAACAGTCATATATATGTGGTTTTCACTTGACAGGGCGACTAGCTGCAATGATTTTTATGTAAGTAGAAATGGTGTTAGAATTTGTGTTGAGCACCAATGCTTCAGTCTTTATTGGTATGTTTTAGTCCGTAATGATAAAGAATCACGCACATAAGTAAAAAAAAAAAAAAAATATCTGATTAAATCAAAGTCTCGAGGAAGAAGCCAGGCTGTCCGCCTTGGTCATTAATCTCATCATACCTCCTTGCTCTCTACAAGTAGCCTCGGCTAATACGTACCTGAAACGGATAAAACAATACAAAGGTTCCCATTCCAGCTAAAGCGGGTCCTCCTAGAAGCCAACCAATGAAAACTATTCCTCCAATCGCCACAACTGGTCCTCCAATCACCAACGGCCCATACACAACGAATTCGAAAATACGGGCACCATCATTAGCAAATAAATTGATGAACTGAAATAACAAACGGATTCGTAAGTTCATAACAATAATGAGTGTATTCCTGATAGCATGTACCAAAAATGAATATGTAAATGTTTACTCGGAACAGGTTGGCAAATGAGCAAATGAAAAGCTTCCTCAACTACTCTGGTAACTTATAAACTTTAATCCCATATTTAAAAAAAACAATCCACGAATTAAAATGCTAACAAAAACAGTAGGCAGTTTTAAATTGCATATGTACAAATATTCGACTACGATTTCACCTTCATGATTTTAAAAAGTAAGATTATTTACCCCCAAGTGGTGAAGTCGTGCAGAGCGCACTGGAGCCAAACAAGTTCTATTTGTCTTTGGTGGAGCAACGTTTGATAGAAGGAAGATTGCGAATTATTACTATATTTATTTTTCCTACATTAGTGCCATTATGCCCACTGCATTGAATCTGAGTTACTATCACCATTCACTGTGTATTTTCTACCTTTCCCGATTGTCATAAAACCTTTGCCCATGCTGGCAAAGGGGTAATTCCAAAAATTTCTATAATATCTGGTTTAAGTCACTGTTAAAATACCATTCAAACTTAAAGTGGCACTATCACTGATTGAAAAGTGAATGAAAATACCATGGTGCCATCTAGCGGCAGTGATATTGTTAACCTTTACAGCTTGCTCCCAGGTGCACGAGGAAGTACCAAATTTTCACTCAATAATTAAGGAGGTCGGCTTGTTTGTTTCGCTAATAGAAATGGCATTGTTCATTCTTTCGCTTGGTGGAAGCAAGTGCTAGATACTACTAGATAGTGCTAGATGTTGCCATCTTCTGCAGACTTTCAATCGGTCATAGTACCACTTTAAACGTCACTATCAGAAAATAGGACTTACATGCATGTTTTCATTTTTTCCTTGACACATTTTCATATTAACAAATATACTAATTAAGTGTATTAAGTGTAGTTTTCCATCATAAATTAGTTAGTACATGCAATATCAAACTTGAAACTTGTGCCAAAATACGTGGAAAAGACTACTTTAGGAATCGAACCCAACGTTAAATTTTAGAGAAAAATTTTATACTGAATTTTTACTTTACTAACATATGAAAAATTGCTGAAGGTAGAAAAATAGAACTATATCTTGCTACTAATAGATGTATGAAACATAAGATTATAATAATAAATGAATTATTTTAAGTTTGGCTCCTAACTATACTTATGAACAACTCCTGTGCTGAATTTCAGGTGGCTAGGAGAAGTTTTGAGTTAGTTATGATGGAAAAGCTAAGCCACGGCTTAGTAAAACACAACTATAAGAAAACAGGATGTAAAGTGAGAAAGTTCTGCCAGCTATTATAAAAAATCTCCTCATCTGTACAAATGGTCTTATTTTTCGCCAACTTTGTCAAGGAACAGCTTTTGTTGGAATGGGCAGATTCTCTTTCTGGACCTTTTTGACACATCTGAAGCCTAACTTTTTATACATTAGGGAAGGATTTCGTATTTCCATTCAGAAGCCCTTGTTGCTGCTCGAGGAGCAGATGTGGTTCTATCAGGGTGTTGATGGACCCTAAACATACGTCTGTGCATCTTACACTTTCTGTAATTAGGCATTTTTAGTGCTGACTTAACTGATTGTTGCTTGCAAAATCTCACTGGGATTAGCCATGCAAGACACATGCAAAGAGCAAAAATATACAACAAATTTCCCATGCGAGTTACAAGCTGGAGGCTGGATCTTCCCAACACAAAAGCACCATCTGGTGATGAATGGTGAAATAGAACTCTGCCAGAAAAATTAACTTCAAACTTCAGCATATGGAGTTACAGCAATCTAAATTTTTTTTTACAATTTATTTTGAAAACAAACGTAATTTTTCAAGAACTTCCAGGGCAACTTCCGGTTACAAATGTTCGTTGCACGCCTGAACTAAATCAAGACACACGCTAGTGTTTTGCCCGCCAAGATAAACAAGTTAAGGTTTGGGGTAGAAATTTATCTACACAAAAGTGCTGAAGATAAAAACGTAACACTTTCATAATAAGAAAGCTAAAACTTCACACAATAGTTTCACAGTAAGGAAAAATTTGACATTTTGACCCATAATTACGCCTTTACCACCTTAAAACGATTGACTCTTTACCCCATTTTTGCTGTACCTATGGAAAAAAACAGTGTTTGCAACGAAATATAGATTTGACTGAATATATCGAAGCTGATGCGCAGGAAAACTAATGGAGTCAAGCACTTTTAAGCTTTAGGCTTCCCAACCTAATTCCGTTTTCAGGGATACATAGAGGGAAAGGATGGCCTCCACCACATAATTCCCTTAAGTAGTTAATGTTCCTTAAGCAGTTAAAATCTCAAAATATAGGGGTATTATTTGGAAGCTACCTATCAGGGTCCCCCCCCCCCCGCCCTCTTGTTCCTTGGGGTAAACAGCAGTTCCAGCACTATTTTGTTTATCCCATCATCAATAGCCCGGCTCACATCGAAAATACATGAGGATTTATAGTATGCCTAGCACTTCCACTACCCAAGATCAACCAACACAGACGTTTATAGGTTTTATTTAGTTGTTTTCATTTGTATTTGTGTGACTTATCACAGGACAACATCCAACAACGTCCCCGTTAATAATAAAAGTGAAGCAGAATTTATTTCTGCAACAAGAACCGTAACACATACAGTAGCCAATTTGCTAGAAAATTGTTTTCTTCAGTTTTTTTTTTAACCTGGAACTCAACTTGGCTTACTCTCTTAAAAGAAGGGAGAGAATTTACATCTGATTGAGGAAGGAAAGCGAATGAAAAGTGCACAAGATTTGCAAATGCTGCACTAAATCTTGTGCACTTTTTATTGGCTTTCCTTCCTCAACGAATTCTACAGTACTTTTTCTCTCTAAAAAGATTATATCGGGGGAATCAGGTGGAGATGGGACGTATCTTAAGGTAAAATCCAATCAATGTCGCAGCTTGCCTCAAATTCGAAAGATGTTTTAACCTTTCTTTTTGTACCGCACGTTCAGTCCCCTGAAAACGACTTCAAATACAGCTTCACAGATCCCTTAAGGCAAGGACAAGAGGGGGAGGATTAAGGCACTTTTAACTTTAGTCACGAAATTTTCCTTTTCTGGAAGTCATACAATATTTGTTCCGATGAAAATCTAGTTTACCTAAATACTTAAATAATTATAGTGTATACCAATAGAATAGTGTTATTCAAAATTTTTGTTCGTTAACCGACTTTGCTGTCTGTAAATATTTTCACACAAAAAAAAAGGCTTCTAGTACTCAGTTAGGAGTCTGTTTTGCCAAACACAGGATAATGTATGCATGCAACTACTATCTACAGTATTCGTGTACTAGGAAGACGCTGAAAAGTTTAAAAGATTTTCAGAGCCAGAGTTAGGTTTTTTTAGGGGGGGGAGGGGGCGAAGAGACAGCCAATTATTTTTCACCACCACCGTAACAGGCGATATTTTGTCGCAATCTAATTTTCACTGGATGACATTTTGCCTCATTAAATTCACCAAGCGATTTTTATCCCCATCAGTTTTCTTGGTGGCATTCTGCCCCCAACGAGTTTACAGACCACTCCTCACTCCCTCCTATCCATTTTATCGAGTTTGCCATCATCGAATTCATCATGTAGAATTTTGTCCGTATCGAATTTAGGAAAAAATTTTTCATCCCTATTCAATTTAGCAGGCCATTATTCGTCCCATGTAACCTTCCACTTTCCGTTTACCTCTAAAACGAGGTGATACTTGATGGCATAGAGGGTCATCTGATTGCCATGGAGCTTGACTGACTGCCTTGAAGCAAGACCGAAAAATCTAGCTAGCGAGCCTTGGAGGAGCTTGTGTGAGCATATAAATATAGTGCTTCACCAATAATATTTTTGTGTTTCATAAGCCATTCTAATCTCTATGAAGAGAACAAACGAAGAAACACAATGAAGCCAACATTGTGAACAACTAATTTCGTTTCTTTAACTTCTGTGAAGAGCGTAATGAATTTCTTACAGTAATGAATAAATTTCTTCCAATTGTAATGTTTTATTAACATAAATTTGTGTCAAAGATTTCACCTCCAGCCTCGTTTCCACACCCCCCCCCCCCCCCCCCCCGTACCTTCGGCCCATAGATTTTTCTACCATTTTATGACCAGTCATATGGCTAGCGCACACGTAAAATGTTGTGGGAGAAAGTGCAACATGATGTTAGTTGGTGAGCAACATAGCTGTAACGTCAACCCGTTGGGTGGGCAACCGCTGTAATAAACTGCACATTGCTATGTGGTCTAAAGTGTGATTCAGTTCTGAAGATGAAGACTTTTAAAAATCAGCTGAGGGACACTTAAAATTTTGCTACATCACTGCTTTGAAAAATATTGAATAGATTTATTAAAACTATTAACTAACACCGTAACATATTTGGTAGTTTTTATCAGTAGTGACCACATCACCTAATACAATTTTTCCATAATAAGAAAGAAAAAATCACAAGGTAAAGAGTACATGAAGCTAACAGTCTGCAGACAGTGTGTTAAAAGATCAGAGTCTGCAGGTTATTCACAGTTTCTTGATGGTAAATTGCCTTGCAAGTTCATTGCACAAATCCAGCTTTAAACACGGAATCTTACCTCGCCTACGGATTTATCACCCAGATTTCTTAGACGCATCACTTTCCAATATAACAATGTAAGACAGGCCGACCTAAGACGTAGTGCTGTCCGATAATTCAATATCCACATGCCAGCAAACATGATAAGACGCACCAACTCCGTCAAGAAAAGGCATCCTAGCCATAACAGGCCTTCATCTATCGTCACGCTTGGCTTCTCCGCATACATCAGCAATTTTCGCATGAATAATGTCTGCAAGAAAGTAATCTAGTGTTATTGTAGTTATCGAAACAGAACACAGTCCTTATATGCACAGAACGGCTTTTCTGGAGGATTTATTTCAAAAAAAGGTATTTTTAACATTAAGCTGAGAGTAGAACATGTACAATCAAGAGGTTGAAGGTACACAGAAGAAGAAAGTGGGATTGAAGCAAGTATATCCCACTTGCTACAATGGAGGATGGTAGCAGAGCCACAGTATAATTGACCTAGCAGTGTATACCAGGTGATTATACCCCACCTCTTGGGTTATACCCCGGCAGCTCGATCGTACCCATTTTCATAGTACGCATGCACAACTTGCTGAGCTAAGCTTAAAATAGATGCCAACTATGAGTCGTTTGACACACTTACAAACCAGCAGGAGAACTGTACGTATTCTGTTTGGGTTTCGTATTTTAACATTACACATTATAATTTTTTAGGTAAGCATCTTATAATTATTCTTTGGCATTCTGTTAGCATAAATCATTAAAATTTTTCCCGCATTAGCCTATTAGAATTTCGGTCTCAGGGTAAGTATTAGCAAACGATTTCAATTTAGAATGTGCAGACACACAAGAGCCTTTTCTCCGCCAATTTTAGTATGGTTGGTATGGTACATTACGTACATGGTAGGAAGCTGCAAATGGGAGAACAATTTTATGAACTGTTTGAGTGGTAAACTAAGAAAACGTAGCATTATACGTTGTAAATGTAAAAAAAAAAAATACAAAGAATGATTAGTTCTTTCGCTATTATTTATTTTGAATTGGGATACCTTCCAATAAAACAGCCCTCTAGTTTTGTTGATAATGAGGATAAAAAAGGTTTTTCCACTCGGACTGTAAACAGGCTAAAACTAACTGATACTAATTAATGTGAAACTATAACCCTCACGCTACGCACTCAGGGTATAATTGCAAAATAATTAGCATTCGTTAGTTTTAATGTCACGTTACAGGCTTTGTGTGAAAACTGTAGCCGTATTATCGACAAAAACTCTACAGCTATTATTACTGATTATATCCCTACAAAAAAAGTATTAACGTTACTAATGTGAAGAAATTGCTCACAGCTTCCTGTACCAGCTTCGCACCATGGGGTTGGTGTGGATTGCCGTCTGGAGATGCGCTGCCATAGCAGTTTAGTTGTATAAAGCCTGTGTCCTTTTCACTACATCATACGACTTTTACACGATTTTTGTTCACCTCTCCTACCTTCGTCGTTGGTGGGAATTGAACTCTTGTCCATTTCAGTCGTGATGTGACCTCTCAGACTATTCGACTGTGCATGCTTATCTTGTTCAGGGTCCAAAGCTCGCAGTGCGTTTTTTTTTCTGCAATGTTGATACTTTTTCCCTTACGTTTGTTTAATTGAGCAGGTAGTGCAGCTACAATGGGGCCCACAACCCACGGGGGGTCATTGATTAACAAAAGCCAAATAGCCGAGTATTCTCATCTCAGTATTTAAATAGTACGGCCTTCAACTTATTGTAAGTGCCAAGAGCAGTACTCACATAATCCATTCTTCATTGTCTAATTACTTATCCTTTGTCTTCGTTTTGAACCTAGTTAGGTGAATTTTTATTGCCAACATTTCGAAAACTGTTGGTTAACATTCCTTTTTCTAAGAGGATCAGTTCCCATCAAGTTTAACTAAAGAATATAAATAGCTATGAAATGGTAAAATAAAAACAAAGGGAAGCTGTAGTTGTGGTATAAATGTCATTTTTAACACAAAAAAATTGATAATCTCCATACAAACATTCGTGTGATTGTTTGTCGTGAGAAGTTGCTTTCATTGCACCGTGGAACCTCAGTACACTAAATAACTAAACCACAGCTTTGGTGGCTGTTGCCGTCTGATTGCAATGATTGTAACGAAATACTGTATTTGGTTACCGTAAAAGTTTCAAAAGATATATATCTGTCTGCAGAATAATTTTCGATCATGTATGTATTTGGTTGCATAAACGTTTCAAGCACCGTGCCATGCACAAACACAGGAAATAGTGTGCCAGGCACAACTTGACTAGGCCTGCTGACTGAGCTTGGGGCTTTGCTGTGCCATCCAATCGAGATAGTCAGGGCCCTTGAGCGTTTTAGTTATGTGTGCCTGGTGATCTTCCCAGCGTTGTGCTTAATTCGGCTGGCAATTGCAAATCAGTCATCTGGCATGACAAGTTTCTTCTTCACCGATCAACAATGCTCCACTAACTAAACGTCTTTCGACTAACAACGTGTTGACGATTGTATTCCGTTCGATCTTCAATGTATTTCAATAATTGTAACTGTCTAAATGTAATCTCGAGCTCCTCTGTTAACCGACCCTTAACAACTAGGTTTAAGGCTGGTTGCTAGATATAGGTGCTTTTGCCCCTTCCATTCCCCATATTCAACCCCATATCTGATGCTAGTGAATTTTGGCCGACCTTATTTTAACCATTACTCCCCTAACCAAGAATTGCCCCCCTCTCACCCCCATTCTTTCTCTAGCTTATTTATACATATAGCGTTTAATGTAACGATTTCAAGAACCAGATTTCCTAGCCATTCAGCTGTTGGCAGGCAAGTTTATTTCCACCTATTATTCAATACAATAAATCCTGTACCTGAATGGTACGCTGAGTCTTACCGCGTCGTTATCTCCTTACAAGTGAGTTTCGTGTCGGCCAAAATAATGTGTTAACCGGACATCTCAGTATTTGGTTGACATATTCGTCGAGCGGTTCACGCATAGTTTGCTAAATCTGAGAGAGGCCTATCAGAGTAGGGTAACATCGTAAGTGGCAACAATTTGTGTTTTAATTTATTACCAGATGAAAATTATGTTTTTCCTTATCTACTTTCTACCAGCTAGTTAACATCAAAGGCGATGAAAGGTTTTTTTTGTTATTTCATCATTTCCTTCAATCTTTACGCCTACTGAAGTGAACCTATAGAACAATTTTGAACGCTACAATACGTTTTTAGAAGAATGGGGTGGGAGTAATTGATGCTTAATGATGCATCAACAGCTTGGTCATTTGCGCCAACCTCTGTCACAGTGCAGTTGTCTGATATGTCACTGTGCCACACATTACAGACATGTTAACCAAACCCCAAATCTAGAACTTAACGTATATCTGAGAAGAAGAACGGAGCCTAGTAAGACGTAGGGCAAACCCAAGGATTCGAATCGGGAAACCTCCGATCATTGCACAGGATCCAGACAATGTCAAGGATAGGCCAGCCGCTAATGGAATCTGATATCCTCTCACACTACCCAGACTGCCACTGACAGGAGGGGACTTTGCTAGGGTTCCCTTTCAGTTATCAATTACATAAGCTTCCTCTGGTAACCAAGCTTCTTCCACCACTTAGCTACGATGATCTTGGTTTAGACTCCCCTAACAAATTTTGGGTGAAATCAGAAGGGGAGGGGGAGGGTGGCAAACCCGTGCTTTGTCAGGGGTGCCATAATCCCAAAACGTGGTTCTACCCTGCATTTAAAATGCGTACAGGCATTTTCCCTAGGGAAATCTCCAGAAAACAATGAGGGGGAGGGGGAAGAAAAAAGAAATGATGATTCACACTTTTCTGTATGAACCCAGGTAGCATTTATGAGTAAATAGCCAAAAAAAATCTTTCGACCGCATGTACCAAAACTGTACTGTCATAAAGGACTAGAGTAGAAGATCTGTCTCACGTTTAAATTACGACTAGGCATAGAATTGAGTTCCGACGATCACAATTACTCGGCCGAACGAGAGATGCTGTAATGCATTAGTTTCTCTTCTATATTCGCATTTCCATCTTGCAAAGCAATGCCTGAATATGAAGCAAGAGAAAACCAAAATGACCACAGCAAGCAACCTAACGAATCCAACACCGATCTTTACGAGTGTTCTGGATAACCCTGCCACCACGTGTAAGATTTGTTGTAGATATCTTAAAAGAAGCGACCACATGTTTCAAACCACGTGAAATTTGCAGTAACAGTGGGTTTTTTTTAACCATTTGTAATTATTTTCTGCGTCCCTCACACTAAAAGAACTTTCACTGTGGCGTAAAGTATGGCAGCTGGCTATGTGTTGTTCATATAGTGATCGAGGCCACTAGCCTTAAGAGAACCAACTTCTTTACCACCATTATTGAAAGTCGGTAAAAACCCTTAATATCTCCGAAGATATTTTAGGTTGGACATGGATTTCAACGAAATTACCGTAGAACACAATTGTAACCGTCATCATGTCCCTAACAGACAAACCCACAGACAGACAGACAGACAAAATTCAATGGTAGTCGAGTATTCGACCTCCTAACTTGCCTCACAAGGCAAATTACGAGATTGAAATCCAAACGAGCCATCCATCATCTATTACACCAAGGACCGCTTCACCATCAACTTCCATATTAAACGGTAATACTTTAATACCATTTGTAGTTTCTCCCAGAACTTACATAGATCAACGAAATTCGGTAGGCCATAGTTTGGGATTGTGTCATAACTATTTCACTGCATGAAAAATTTTAAGGACAACAATCGAACGGCTTGGCCTCCACAGAAAGGTCATTTCTTGTTGTTGTTGTTGTTGTTGTTGTTGTTTTGTTGTTGTTGTTGTTGTTGTTGTTGTTGTTGTTGTTGTTATTGGGACTCTTTGTTCTCTCCTGGAGTCGAACCAATAAACCGATTTTCAACTTTCATAGCTTAAGCCTTTTGAACAATATTTTAATATGAGTGCGCAAGACGTATTTTTGTTGTTCTTCTTACTGGGGAAATTTTGATTTCACCTACATATTGAACCAGTGAACCGATTTTCAACTTTTATAGCTTACAACTTAAGTATTAACAAGGAGGTCTTTCGAACGCCATTTTAATGTGACTGATTTATCTAAAAAAGCATTTATATACTAGCACCCATAACGCTAGCAATTATATTTTATTAAACAGATATTAATATTTAAAAAACGCTAAGCATATAAAATACGGATATGTAAGCCTTAAAAAACTTAATGCGCAAAAGAAACAGACACAAGAAAAAGAGATGTAAGCCATCAGTGTCGCACTAGTACGTGTAAAAGAAGCTTTTTTTTTGGGACGCTGAAGATTCTTTTACACGTATTAGTGCGACGCTGATGGCTTACATGTCTTTTTCTAATATCTGTTCCTTTAAAACATTAAGTTTTTCTGACAGTTTAAATCCGTATTTCATACACTTGAGAGGTTTTTTTATACTAATTTTCTCCATCATCGCCGTGTTATATTATGGCTGTGGTACATATTATTCATGTTCGAGTACCAGATTTGTTCCCCCTAATATATCGGTTGCTGCAGCGAAATAAATCTCAAGCTTAACGACACAGCTTTCTAAACTAACAAACTCGAAGCCTGTATCCCGTTTCCATTAATTTACACCATCGCTTAGTGGCTGTGAATACATTTTTTTCAATCCTAACTTTCTATAGGCCTACCATATGATTCTCAGGGGTACTGTTGTAGTTGCAGACATATGGAGAGCGTAGAGACTGACAGACAGACGGTTGAACAACCAGTTATTCTCGATTTTGTAAACAAAGAGGGAGAAGACGATAAGAAGCTAGCAAGTCTAATAAACAAACCAAGACGGAAAGATGGAGGCCACCTGGATTGCAAGTAAAGCCTAACCGAGTAAAACAAGGCTTCTAACTGCCAGGAATGACTTTTGTCAGCATTTTTTTTGGAACCGACCTGCAGTGATTTTTTCGGTATTTTTGGTAACAACTATCCTAACCGTTACGACCAAGTGACAATGTTAGTGAAAAAGGGTATTCGAATACGAATTTGGCAATCATCAATGATTTACGAGGTTATTTGAAGAGCTCAAAACAAATATAAAAAAAATGCCGAAAAGACTCAAGGTAGGCATATTGGTTAGACACTGGATACTGTATCCACACATCCAATCTCGGTATTATCCGTTGTTTTCATCAATTGCCTTTTAATCAATTTAAAACAAATGCAGACGCAAACTTTTTTCTTTAGTTTTTCGTCTCGTAGACACTTTAATCAAATTTAATGCTTGCTTTTCTTGGCCTCGCTGCTATTCTGCATGCTTGCTCGCTCAACATGAATTTCATGTTCATATTGAGCATTTTCCTAAATTGGCCTAAAGCTTCAGTGCTGTCACCATTGCATATCAAAACAAAATGAAGAAGTGAAGTGCTTACACCAACACCAAAAGCAATACTACTCCCGATATCTGGGCGTGATGTCACTGCTTAAAGCGACACTATCACCGATTGTAAGTCTGCAATATCTGGCAACATCTAGCGCTATCTAGTACTATTGAAGCACTTGCTTGCAACAAGCGAAGGAATGCATAACACCATTCTTTTAACAAAACAAACAAGCCACGACTTCCTTAATTATTAGGTGAAAATTCTCGTGGACCTGGGAGAACGCTGTAAATGTTAACAATATCACGGCCGCTAGATGGCACCATGGTATTTTCGTTCGCTTTTCAATCGATGATAGTGTCACTTTAAGCATCGGAATCCTCGTCTCTTCACGGAGAATTTTAGCACTAGAATTATTTATGTAAAGATAAATCACAAATGAACAGGTCATTCGATTAGTAATAGTTATTGGTTATAAACGAGCGGTTATCAATTTTTAACCCACAACTACGATTATTGGCCTGGCTCGAGTATGCAAAGGTCGAGGGCGAAGCCCGAGACCTTTGCATACGAAAGCCGGGACAATAATCGCAGCCGTGGGTTAAAAATCGATAACCGCTCGTTTATAACCAATAAGTGTTTTATACCACGGTTGGGACGTCAAGCTAACTCGTATTTAATTAAAACGTGTTTGCGTTTTGTGAAACTATCACGATATGAATGTAGGTCATTCCATTTTAGTTTATGGAGGGTGGAGTGGTTGGTAGACGGACGAGTCCTTTGCGTCAGTTTGTAGAGGGAAGGGGGAATGGGTGGAAAGGAGACGAATGCGTCGTTTCGCCGTATTTCACGCTAGCAAGCTCACTCGTGTATCCAAGCTTTCCGGAGTGATAATACTTCGATAAGAGGCTACAGGGATATAGAATGACATTCTTGGAAGGTATGTAATTCATTTTTTGCGTTTGTAGTTTGAGAATTGTTTAAAAAATGCGGTAATAGGTTACCGGTATGAATGAAGGTCATTGCATTTTAGTCTGTGGAGGGAGGGGGGCAGTTACGCGGAGTGAGTAAGCGTAGATGGGCCAGACATGTGAGAGTTAGCAGGGATAGGATTTCATTCTTTTTAAGTAATTCCTTTTGTACGTTTTTATTGCGTTACGTTTTTTTTGCATGCCGTTGCCGTATTTGGTTGTTGGTGTGTGCGTTCCCGGTCGTGCGATCCAGAAGTGTCAAAAGTGTGGGTAATCGGCGAAAGGGTGGGTTACTTGATAACCCACACTTTTTGCGATGACGCCACTTCCGGTCACGGTTAACGGGATTTAACCTACGGAAATTTAGCATGGCGTTGAGTTAGCATGACGTCACAGCCGTGGTATAATAAGAAATAAACCTACAGTAGTGGACATCAAATTTTGAACGCTTTTTTGCCACACAAGCATTGATGCAGTTCTTTTTCCTGGACGAAAACTTCATTGTTACATTCTTACATGCGAAACATGCTTCATTCGAACTATATAAACAATGCAACGGTTTTTTTTTAATAAACAATGGAAACTAACGCAGCAGATCCACCGTTTGCAAAAACATTGGCATCAACCAGGAACGATTAATGCATCTGCACATTCAGTTCAACATTTGAAGTGCTCAAAATTTGGTCTCCAATACTGTACTTATCACATGGTACTTGTAACTTCTCAGCAATGTCTTGACTACGCTTGGATGATAGCAAAATCGGGGAGGAATAGCCTACACATAACTTCATAATTCGTGGTGAACATGCAAGGGTCCGTTCCTAAGAGATTTCTGAGTGATGTCACTTTTGATGAATGTGGTTTAATAAGGCCACTGATCTATCTATTTATACAGTATAGGAAAATATTAATTGTTGTCAGTGACACTTTTTTTCTGTACTGTAGCAAAACATGACGCTGCAAACTCTGAGCTTAAATAGCATTATGATACACTGGCAACTCGGTATACACCTCACATTTCTTCTCGAGTCCTCGCGCATTTTATCATTGAGTACTTTGGCCATTTATGGTGCACTGCACTGATCTGGTCAGTCAATCTGTTTACTCATCTCTAACCTTACCATACTACCCAAACTGAGTATTTTTTTTGTGGGGGGGGACAGGGGTTCATAATAACGGTAAACATGTAGCCTCTTATATGATCCTGTTCACAGTAAAATACATCATACATCAATTTACCAGGGCCATCTGGTTAAAATTGGTTTTTACTGCTAACCAAAAATATACATTACCTGAACTTTTAGCATTGTCCTTCTCCTTGCTGTTGAATCTAGAGATTAAAGTTCTGGAACCTGTCAGCGCCGAAACCCAACACGCATCGTTGTGCGCATCCCTCCGTCTGTATAAAGAACCCTCTGTGCGCATGGCTTCATCTTTTGTTCCCCTATAGTGTCCAGGTAGCGACACAGAAGAGAGGCAGGGTGGGAAGTGGGAGATGTATATTTTCGGTTAGGCAATAAAAACCAATTTAACCAGGTGGCCCTGGTAAATTGATGTTTTTAGTTGCCGACGAAAATATCCATTACCTGAACTTCTAGCATTCCACAGACCTAGTAAACAGGTGGATGGCGCCACCTTGACGGGTACCCCGGGGTTGCGAGCTGGCTTCCTCAAAAATTAATAGCTTCGCCGTATGGTCTTTGATGAAAGAATAGGTTTGATGAATTGAAGCGACCAAAGGCTTAAGGGGTTTAAAGGATCTGCTTGGCAGCCACAAATGATCCGAGGCGGTAGGTAGAGTACGTCGGCCTGAGCAAACATGTCCCAGAGGTAATGGGATGCAAACACAGTCGGATGTCTCCATGAAGTAGCTTCCAGAATATTGGCGATGGGGACATTACTGTGGATGGCCCAGGATGCTGAGATGGCTCGAAATCTTCAGAAGGTCTGAAAGAGGGGTTTCCGAAGGATTCGGGTTGTAGTGAAGGAGGCGGCATGGTGAGAACCAACACTGCTGGAGATGAGAGATGGCTGGAGCACTTTTCCGGTGATGACAGAAGCAGCTTATAAATCACTGTTATTGTCAATGACGACAGGCCGAGAAGGCCAAGGATAAAGGGGTGGAGACGGGGCCCAAAGGAAGGCAGATGTCTGCCCGCAGGAGGAATTTAAAGGGTCCTGGTGTAGCGAAGGTAAGCTGAGATGACGGGAACTGGAAGGACCAGGAACGGTGGAAGGACCAGGAACGGTGGAAGAAGTATGCCTGTCGTTTGCGAGCGCTAATGCCAGCCGTGGCAGCTGCGACCCAGTCTTGAGTGTACTGGCTTGGAAACGAAGGACGGGGCGAATGCTGGCGCTTGTAGCAGAAAGGTCGAAGGGTCTTGTCCATGTGCAAGTAAACCTCTTCACGAGCCAGAGGCTCAGCTGAAGATTGAAGTGCCACCGAAGGCAGGGGGCTGGAAGAGCGGTGAGACGACCGAGAAGAAAGTTTCAGGGACGTCGTCGAAGGGTGAGCCGAAAGTTGTTTGTCGGCATTCCTATGTGACTTGAGTTGAAGTTAGGAGAAAATAGGGCTCCTTGACCTTTCAAAGTTCCGATTAAAGCGACAGAAGATCCGAAGCGGGGCCGTAGCATGACCGCGGGAGACAGGAGACATTGTGGTCATGTTAAAGGTCATGTTAACCTCCAAGAGCTGATGGGAGGGCAGGCGAAAGACAGGGAGACCCAGAACCACTGAGTGAAGGATGGTCAGCAGGCAAACGCTGGCAAGCTGTAGAGAGGGTCGAAAATCTTGCCAAGGGAGGCAAGAGGTTGACCACCGGAACAGGACACAGTGAGGGTGGTGGAGTCGTCATCCGGGTCGAAGTCTCCTTGGGCATGCCGTTGGGTACGCGACATGATGAAGCAAAGGACCGCAGTTCTGAAACCGCAATCCCAGGAGCAGAGTAACGAGACGTCCATGCGATACGGACTGTAGAGAAGATAAGATGGCGTACGGACACTCTCAGCGCTTTTTTATAAGAGAGGTGCACATGCGCACTGGGCTTTGGTGGCTGGCAGGCTCCATAACTTGAATCTCTAGGAGTAACCGCATTCTGAGAAGGAGAATGCTAAAGTCCAGGTGCTGTATATTTTCTACGGAATATAGAAAGCTCAAATATAGCCGAGTGAGTATTGCACCCAGATTTTTAAGGTAGATTAGCAAGTACAGCAAAGTCCTTAAAATGAGAGTAAATACAAATTTAAAATAAATTTCTATCTGCTCCGCCTACAATAGGCCAAAAGCCTGTTTCCTAGTAGGTACTAAACTACTTACTCTAAATTTAGCTTAAATTCGTTTATACCGGATGGGGAAAAAGTGTGGTTCCCTCTAAATAAAAAGCAGGACATTAAAGATATATTGAATATGACCGAACAACTCTATAAGAATTCATCCATGGCTCATCCAGCGATGATATTCGCAATAATCTTGGTGCCCTTTGTCAAGGTCATTCAGTATCGAATTAGTTTTTATCTCAGCATCTTAGACTACAAGTGTAAATCTGAAATATGTAGGGAATTATTAATTAACATCAACCCAATAAACAGAACGAAAATCAGATCCATAAATGCAAATGTTGTGGACAAATGAAAACATTATTAAATAAGCAAATTTTGTCAGGCACTGCCGCAACATGCTCCAGTTTGCGTCACTACCTGGAGAATTTCGCTTATTTAATAATGTTTTCATTTGTCCACAACACTTGCATTTTATGATTTTCGTTTCGTTTTTTGGGTTGGTGTTACATAACGATTCTCTACAAATTTCAGATTTACACTTATGGTCTCAGACACTAGTGGGATTCGGAGGTAAAAGTTAGAAACGGAATGACCCTGAAAATAGGAACCAAGGTCATTTCCAATATAATCTTTGGATGCATCATGGATGACTTTCTATAGAGATGTTCAGTCATATTCAACGGTCATGTCCTGTTTCACAGAATCCCGTTTCGAAGAAAATAAAACGGATTAAGATTTTTCGACGAAACGGGAAGTCCCCTTTCGCAGAATATTTTTTTTTCCAAATTACGTGCCTCACTTGCGCTCCCGCGGTCGCTACTGCAAACTGCGTGTCTTTATTTTGTCTATATAGTTCCAAAATTAAGGAAAATTCAAGTTTTTGAAGCTATTTACAGCGTTGCACTGATGAGTTACCAATAAAATCGTACGATACCGATGGCAAGTAAACACTGGTTTATACCTAGATAAATTGCGAAATACAAGACGACTGACATTCCAGTTAAAAAAATTTGTCCACCAGAAAGAATTTGGAGTAGGCCTGTAAGATTCAAATCTAAACAAATGTACCATTTTTCAGTTATTCATTGCAGTGAACGATTTTCGCAAAAAAAAATCCACTACTCAACTAACTTATTCTATCATCATTGGACTGAGTGACGGAATTTTTTCACCAAAGTCTACAAATACGAATAGGAGGCACGCATTTTCTACTTACCGGCCCAACGAACCCGGCCACGAGACTGATAACGAAGAGAAAGAGAGAGACGAGAGTTCGTGTTCGAATGAATTTCCATACAACTCGATCCATAGACGCCTTCTCCGCACCTTGTTGTTTCACCTCCAAATCCCATAGATATTCCAACCTACCAGAGAAAGAACAATTACAATACAAGTTGGTGTACGAAATTGCATGCAGCCGAAAAAATATTCTGCTGTTACGTAACGCCACACGACACAATGCAGTCACCGTTAACTGGTGGGGAATACCTTTCCTACATCACTGATTATGCCGAACAGTTCAGGAATTTGGCACATGCGCGTAAGGCGTTGTTTGCGAAAAAGAAAATATTATTCGGTTAGCCAACATTATAACTACATGTTCAGAATGATGCACAACTGATTATTTTTGGCCACAATTATGGCGCTCAGATACTTCGCTACCCTCTCCAAATTATGTAAACAGGTATATAGAATTCCTTAACAATGTAAATTTCACAACGTGCATCTAATTAATTTACCAATCTGTTATTAAGCATAGAAAACTGTGGTTTTTTTAGTTCTGCGTATCATGGCCCCCCCCCCCCGAAATAACATTTAAGAACAGTGTTCCCAAATATGCTGCTATAAATGGTCTTTAAATAAGATGACGGTCTCTAACACAGGTTCTGAATAACGACTGTAGGCTAACTATTATTGGATAAAAATGTCTGACGAATTTTGATCATTTTCGATCACTATTCCAGAAACCTCTTGCTCGATTTTATTGATTTACGAACTTAAATCCACAAATAGGGCTTAGAATGAATGTGGAAAATTTGAAGCGAATAGGATTATGGGTCCAAAAGTTATGGTGAGACAGACAGACAGTCACCAGTACAGGCTGAGAAGCTCTTTTGCTCTGCTTCGCACTGCGCGTCTAATATACAGAAAAAAATTCCATCAATCCATAAAACTTCGAAGTATTCCGAGTACGTGCTTGATCTACACCTACCGTAAATCGTCACCATTCAAAGAAATCATTGTTTTATCCCCTTAAAATTAAATATTGTATTTTTTTATGTACCAAAATTAATTCAAAGCGTCATACATAAAGCAAACTAAATAAACTAAATTCCTGAACAAATGAGAATAGAGATATTGTGTTAATGCTATAGACAGAACCAGATCACGTGTGCACGTGAATGATCACATAAATGCCAAATTTCCGCGATGGAGTTTGGCTTAAATATCCTCCCTGGACAGAATTTAGATTCGAATTATAACTTGGTTGGGACCTACCACCTTTTATTTAATTAATTTTAACAGCCCATGAGCATTTAATAGGCGATTTATGGTATTTAAGAACTACTTGTATCCGTATTTCAACCAATTTTCCAAACTTATGTGGTATTCCTCGTCTTAATCAAGTATCAGGTTCTCAATTTAAGAATCAGGCCTACGTCAGTAAAAACATTTTATTAAATCTACACCAAAAAAAAATTCTTGCAGATTTTCATCAGACAGCTCTTAAGAGTTCAAAGACAATATTGTTGCAACCTAATCCTCGGCTTAAGTTGTAAATCACGTCTTCCACTTGTTTCTTCAGGTGGTTGTCTTCAGGCCCATCAAATCTTAATGCCATAATGTTGAAAACCTTTCGCCCAAAGCAATTACGCCTGACCTTTTAGGCTTTAAATTACAAGGGGAATTTTACGCGATGCCATTTTACGTCACTTTCATAGATATGTGGTGACTTTCGTTATGCATCTTGACAGGTCAGAAGTGTTTACGAGGAAGCCAAGTTTTGTCCCCTACCGTTCTCAACATGAGACTTGCCTGAAAACTGCTAATTATACAAAGAGTTCCGATGACCGCAGTAACATGAGCCAGTTTAACCATTTTTGGATGTATTCTCTTTTCCATTCGTATTAGGCGTATTACAAATGCAATAGGCCTACCGCTGGCACCGATAATTCACTCCGTCCTTGCGTCCATCTCTGGCTACAATAATACTAGATGAAGACCGTGCTATGCGCGGTTGGTGTTTGATGCACCGTTTGCAACATTGAAACGGCTTGGTCTGTGATGTGTATATCTAAAACAAAACCCACAAGGGTGAAAGAACCCGCCAAGTTTCAGCCAATCAAAGTAGTGATATCAGAGCCAAAAAGGCCGCCACCAAGTTACTACATTAGTTGCCAAGCTAATCCCACCGAGTATTAGATCAAAGGTTAAATCAATGGTCAAGGTTTTGAGTTAACGTGTGAAGTAATCGTCGGTGGGATTAGCTTGGCAACTAATGTAGTAACTTGGTGGCAGCCTTTTTGGCTCTGATATCACTACTTTGATTGGCTGAAACTTGGCGGGTTCTTTCACCCTTTTGGGTTTTGTTTTAGATATCACTTTTTTTGTAGTTTTTTTTTTGTGGCATCTTATTTTTGCCACTGCCCAGTTATCTACTATCTACAAGTTTGGTCGAAAAATATTGAATATGAACGGAGATATTAATTTTTTTTTAGTTTTGCTGGAGTGAGGACTTCAATCATATAAATTAAAGCGTTCGCTGATTTCCATTCAACCATCAACAATAAGTAGCGCGGACTCAGTGCGGATTTATGAAAAGCTTAGTGGCTCGAAGCCACGCGCCCTACTACAAACAAGTAGCGGTTCCATTTTATCAACAATGATGTGTTGCCGATTATTTCTGGCAGTCCGTTTGCATTGTTACTCGTTAGCACTAATAACGAGTAATGCTTATTTTGATCACCGGTAGCGTTTTTCCAACATACGAAAAAATAGCATTACAAATGATTGCAATCCAGTTTTAGTTAATGCCTCCACAAACGTCAAACCATGAAAGGCACATATTGGAGTGAAAAGAGTGTTGAATACCAAATTTCATTCGTATCGGTCGCATAATTTATTTTATATGAGCGGAATTAGTAGTCAGTAGTCAGTCAGTATACAGCAGTCAGCTAAAATCTTCACGCACTTTTATGACATTGATACAGTGTATGCACGTGATTGAAATACAACTATTGCTTGTCAAGGCACAAAGACTGCCCATTTTCAACAATTGTCAAGCTGTTTCGCCGCATAGATATTTATCCTCGCCATCGTGAAATACGCTCAGGTCTAGTTTTTGTTAAAGTACAAAAGCTAGTGGCCATTTAGCAACAATGCAAGAATTAAACAATGACTTTCTTACAATGAAGTTACAATGTTGAACTTGGCGGGCGCACATTTTTTCGCACACTTCACATTTTATGTGGCTCGTGTGTATCTGTGCGACATAAAAAGTCGTAATTCGTGAGCGGAAGGCATGTCCCGTAAAAGGGCGTGCTTCAACAATTGTTGATTTATATTTTGAAAGACAGAAAGCCAAAGGCTCAACAAGAGTTCAATAAATACAGATGCAAACTTTTTTCAGTTACCTTTTGGACTTATATGTCAGACTGCCTGAGCGGGGAATCGAACCCACGACCTCTGAAACTAAAGCCCGAGGTCCTACCGCTGAGCCAAACTGACACAGCCTTGTCAGTAAGGCTCAGCGGTATAGGACCTCGGCCTTTGGTTTCAAAGTTCGTGGGTTCGATTCCCCGCTCAGGAAGTCTGACGTATAAGTCCAAAAGCAACGTTATAAGTAGGTTTGCATCTGTATTTATTTATATTTTGAAACCTATTAACTTGACGCTTATAGGCCGCATTTCGGAACTAAATTCATCATCCAATAAACTCAAATGACGCGAGTCTTACGTATGGCTAACAAACATGATTTTCGTTCGCTTCGGTTCTTCCTCTCTACTATTTCGTTTTTGTACTGAATCTACGACAGTTTTTCCCCCACTGTATGGTGGTGGGAGCTCCCTTTCCCCTCCCCTTGTATTTTCCCATGCCGCTTCCCTCCTTTTTTTCATTTTGATATAGTAAACAATACTTATAGATTAGATTTTGGTTCACAAATACCGTGTGAGTTCACAGTAGTTATTAGTTTGCGTTGCTTGTAATTACCGTATTCCTCCATTATTTTAATATTAACAATTGCGCTTGATATTTTACTTGAAGCATTGGTTTTAAAGCCATTAAAAACAACAATACTAACAATCATTCCGTTTACGTTATAGTAGTCTTTTCATGTTCTTAGTCCTTTTCCGCTGATCGTCGTAATAAGATTAAGACACACGCTAGTGTGCCGCCCGCCAAGATGAAAACGATAACATCTATCCAGATAATATATGAGCATGGCGACCACATAGACACGTTGTGTCTTTCAGATAAGGTAATTTGGATGTTATCAGGCATGTGAGGATAAATAACAATGCGACAGAAAAGGCTGAAACGTGTTTAATCGGGAGACTTTGGTCACTGGACAACAAAAATGTCAATGTTAATGACACAGCTTAACGTTTTCTTGTTGAAGAAAAGACGCGAATAACGTTGAAATTTGCCTTTCTACTAACTACTACTGGCTACCAGAAACGCTTTTTTTTTTGTATCACGACAATAAATTCTTCCGTGCGGTGAATAAAGCTGGTTCTTAGCTCATTTTATGGGTTTCTCTGTAGATGTGCCCTTTTCATAAGGCCTCTTCTAATTGGTCAAGTGGTTCAGAGGTTAGGGGCCTCTAAACGACCAAATTGATTGTTTTAAACATTGTTATTATGCAACAATGCCAAACTGAACATAAAAAAATCCTTACGTTTGCAAGGAGATAGTGCAGTACTAATAAGAAATACTAATCATATGAAAAAACGTGACTGCTGTACTCAAAATGTAACGAAAGACAACACACAAAAAAAGAAATGGACCAGAAAACTAGATTGGTGTTTGTATCTCATAATTACTGAGAAAAAAATGGATTTCATCAAATTGGACCAAAAATATCAGATATCTATCCCAAAACAAAACTTGTTAAGGATTCCCGTCAAGCTTTTCCGCCGTGTGAAGTCGTGATATCAAACGCCAAGCTCTTTCGCCAAGCTAATCCTACCAAATAAGACTTCAAACGTTAAATGAAATAATTGAAAATTGCACAGTAAGT